>JAFBJS010020220.1:184270-205719 GCA_016785265.1 Paraplagusia blochii
TTGGAGTCAGAGTAGAAGATGGAGAGGACAGGGGGAGATGGAAAATGTTGACACTATGGCAACTTGTGAAAAAGGGACAAGACGAAAGGAGAAGAAGAAAGAAGTGTGTCTTGATAAAAGGAGCATCAAACCAAAGTTTGTCTCTGCTAACAAGTCAAAGACATCCTTCCATCTGTGTCCAATACCAGAACTTCCCTGTTGACCAAAGATTGGGTCGTACGGGTCCGTCACATGACCACCACCCAAATCCAGCCCCACATGAAACGTGTCCTTGGTCCAACACTCTGTCAGGTTCTCACAAATGTCCATATATATTCTCTGAGGTCCCCATCTTCTGTCCTCATCCTCTCCTAGGTTACGTCTTATCCATCATGGGTCGCCGTCGGACCCTCCCTCACATCCACTCTCCTGATTGGGCGACTCGTATGCAGGCGGAGAGACAGGCCGTCAACTTCACAGTCCAAGGTCAGAGAGATCGGCCGCAGGATGTAGACCATAAAGACCACACCACATGTTTGGAAACATCCATGTTGTAACATTTAGAATTAATGTCTTCACAACTTAAATGTTTCTGCTCCACCAAAGAAAAGTATACAGTATGTCCACTGTCCACCTACTTAATTAACCTACTAATCTACTAATGTCCAAAATACTGTAAAATCCTTTATGTGCTGCCGTCCATCCATACATGGATAGATATTTGTCTGTCTGCCTGTCTGCCTGCCTGTCTGCCTGCCTGTCTGCCTGTCTGCCTGCCTGCCTGTCTGTCTTTCTATCTATCTGTCTTTCTGTTTGTCTCTCTGTCTATATATGTCAGTCTATCTGTCTATTTGTCTGTCTCTCTCTCTGACTGTCTATATCTGTCTATCTCTCTGTCTATATGTGTCTGTCTATATGTCTCTCTGTCTGTCTAGCTTTCTGACTATCTGTTTCTGTCTGTCTTACTGTCTGGCTGTCTATATTACTGTCTAACTGCCTATCTATCGGTTTGGCTCTGGCTGTCTGTCCATATGTCTCTCTTTCTGTCTATCTATATGTCTGTCTGTGTGTCTGTCTGTCTATCTATCTGTCTGTCTCTCTGTCTATCTATCTGTCTGTCTCTCTGTCTGTCGTTCTGTCTTTCTGTTTGTATGTTTCAGTCTATCTGTCTATTTGTCTGTCTCTCTCTCTGACTGTCTATATCTGTCTATCTCTCTGTCTATGTGTGTCTGTCTATATGTCTCTCTGTCTGTCTATCAATCTGTCTGTCTGTCTGTCTGTCTGTCTAACTGCCTGCTAGTCTAACTGTCTGTCTACCTCTGTCTAACTGTCTGTCTCTCTGACTGTCTGTCTATCTATATGTCGGTCTGTTTTTCTGACTGTCTATATCTGTCTGTCTAACTGTCTAACTATCTGTCTGTCCGTCCATCCGTCCAAACTGTGTTCAACAGGTTCTGCAGCTGACCTCTGTAAGATGGCTATGATCAGGATCTTCAACCTGGTCTCCTCATCATCATCTCTAACGTCCAGGTACAGAGACAGTCTGTGAGACACTGTGAGACTCATGGACGGAGTCAGAGGAGGACAATGGACATGTGACTCGGTTCTGTTTTGTTTGTACCTGCAGGTTGACGGCACAGCTCCACGATGAGCTCCTGTACCAGGTGGAGGACTCACAGGTGGAGGAGTTTGCAGGTGGATTTCCTGCTCTAAAACCAACACATGCTTCACTGTGTCCATCCATCAATCTCCTCTTTGTCTCCTTCATCTCTACCAATGTATCCACTGTCCCTCCTCTGAACATGTCCAAACCATCTCAATCTGTCTTATCTAACTTTTCCTCCAAACCTTCCTGTCTGTGTTGTCCTCACCCTCTGCTTGAGGACACATTTTTGGAATGAAGGACAGACAAACTTTCCGTGCAGGAACGTGTTTGTAACAGTTACGTGTTGTCACTTCCAGCATTAGTGAAGAAGACCATGGAGTCCCTGCAGCATATCCATCATCTGGGCGTTCATCTCAAGGTATTCAAGTGACTTGTCTCAAAAACCAATATGTTGGTCGAATATTGAGACATTTTTTGAGGTCTCTCTGTGTCTTTAGTGCTGTTTCTGTCCAATCTGGCAGCACAAGAATCTGAAATATGATTTTATAAACAAAAATGAACTGAAAGAACCTCACAATGTCAGTAGAAACAGGGGGACGAACCATGTTGGGTCACCTGGGTGAGGGACTCTGATGTTGGAGAACCGTGAGCCCAGGTTCTGTCCCTGATGAGGTCTCCAAGAACCAGGATCCCTAGATGAAACAAATAACCAGAAAATATCAGCTTCAGATTTGGACAAAATGTTATCAGACCTCCTGAGACAAGACATATGAAAATGTTCATTAGTTCAGTGGTCCTCAACCACTGGGTCGGGGACCGGTACTGGTCCGTGGGTGAATAGGTGCCGGGCCGCAGGCAAATAATGTTTCCTTTTGTCCCCATCTGTCTATTCCTTCCACTTGATCCATACCCATATCAACAAAAGAACTGACCAATAGAATGGCTAGGATTCCATCATCAATAATGCAACTATATTTGATTAGGAAATATTTTCTCAGTGAAGACAACAACAATAAACTCAAAATGACGCAGTTGAGTCATTGATACAAGATTCTAACCTTGTATACTGGTCTGGTAGGAGAAAATTATAGGCTGTGTGCACTTGAGAAATCCTTGTTGTTGCCATGCAAGGTTAATTCAGGTAGGAAGATTTTATAGGTAGGAAAATATTTCAGAACACTGGAAATTTTATCTTGAAAGGGTTGTCAGTTTCAAGGTAAGGGTAAATAGACCAAGTAACTCGAAAAGATGAATTCAACTTCTCCAAACTTTAAATTAGAAAAATAACTTGAAACTAGAAAAATAAAGTTGATTGAAAGTAATTTGTAATTTTTAATATTATCATATTTAGTAAAATTGAAATGAAAAATATATATCCAGTAAAAAATGTCTGAAATGTATAAAAATATATTTTTTTAAATGTGCACCAGACTCGGAATGAGTCATTGATACAAGATTTAAACTTTTTATACCTGGTCTGGTAGCAGAAAATTATAGGCTGTGTGCACTTGAGAAATCCCCGTTGTGCCCATGTAGAGTTAATTCAGGTAGGAAGATTTTATAGGTAGGAAAATATTTCAGAACAGTGAAAATTTCATTTTATTAAGGAGTATTTATCTGCCACGACTTGACGACCAGTCATGTGAAATTAGTACCAGACATTTAACTGGTCTGTGAAGATGATGATGATAAGACTCTTCAGTCCTGATACATTTGTTTTTATCATTAATAAATTAATGGATTAAAAAAAAAATAATAAAATAAACTTAGTTAATATTGTGTAAATATTTTTGCGTCTCCTCTGTCTCCTCCTCAGGTTCCCCTGAAGGTGGCAGTTTCCTGTGGCAAATCATGGGGCTCCATGTCTGAGCTCAACCTCCCCTCCACCTCCTCCTCTCCTCCTCCTCCTCCTCCTTAGGCCTCCCCTCTCTGTCCCTCCTTTCACTGCCTGTCTGTCCGTCTCTCCTCTGTGTCCTCCCCTTCTCCTCCTCTCTGCTGGTGTGTTCTTCTTCTGTCCTCCTCCCTCTCTGTCTCCTACTCTCTCTTCACTTGTCCTGCATCCACGTCTCCATGGAAACCAGGCAGCTGCAGCTCCTTTCAGCTCCAAATTCAGGTTTTTTTTTTCTTGCTCCATCCGTATCCTGGGGCAACGGCAGGAGCCACAGACTGGTTTGTTCCAGTTCCCTCCTTTAATTTCTCTCTTCTTTTTTTCCTCATGTCCTCCTCCTCCTCCTCCTCCTCCTACTCCTCCTCCTACTACTCCTCCGTGTTCACAGTGCCTGGTTGTCAAGGTGAAGCTCCCAGTTGGTGGCGGTGTTGCTGATATTTGCTGGTTAATGTGGTTATTGTTCAGTCAGAGTTATTTTCTATCACATTTGAAGAAGACAAAAAAAGGCAGAGCAGCTGGAGACAAAGGAGAAATGTTTGTCTCTCTCCTGGTCTTCGCTCCTGCTGAATAACAATAACCTTCATTCACCAGGAGACCAGTTCTCCAGACCCACAGTGAGCTTCTCCATCTACATGAACTTCCTGCTCACTTCATTGGTGAATGTATGTCAGTTATAGAAGACAAAACTACAAAATATATATTTTGTCCACTTGTTTTTCCTCCTTGAGTTTTCATTGAGCAACATATGATTTAGAAAGACAGACTAGGACGGCAGATGAAGAGATTGGTCTGCTGACAGTTTATTTAGGAGACGTCCTACAGTCCTAGAGAGTCAGGGGAAGTTTTAAAGGACAGTCATGAGACCAGTCACAGTGGATGGATTACACTAGGAATAGACAGAAGACAGGAGACAGAGCTGGAGGTGGAGGAGTTAAAGATGCTGCTGAGATTCTCTTGAGGAGAGACAAGGATGGACAGGATCAGGACTGAGGTGATTAGAGGGACAACACAGAAGAGTCCAGAGGAGGGACAGTGGATACATTGGTAGAAGAATGATCCTAGAGATGGAGCTACCAGGTAGGAGACAAAGAGGAGATTGATGGATGTAGAGAGGGAGGACATGAAGGTAGTTGGAGTCAGAGTTGGGGAAACAGAGGACAGGGGAGATGGAAAATGTTGACCTGCTCTGGCAACCCCTGTCAAAGGGACAAGCCGTAAGAGAGACAAGGATGGACATGATCAGGAATGAGGTGATTAGAGGGACAACACAGACAGGAAGGTTTGGAGACAAAGCTGGCGACTATTATAAATTCAACTTTCACATCAAGTTGGGGGCCAAAAATATCGCTCCTTGGGCCGGAAGGAGCCCACGGGCCATGAGTTTGGCGCCCCTGCTTAAAAGGGATTGATCATGAAAATGAAGAGTCACTACATCGGGAAACAGACTCACCCACCAATCACCAGGGGGCGTCCTTCTGGAGAAGGTCGTTGTAAAGATGCAACAACATCAAAGTGTAACAATAAACGAATCAGGACTGAAATAAAGACAAGATTATGGACAAGATCAGGAATGAGGTGATTAGAGGGACAACACAGACAGGAAGGGTTAGAGAAGACAGATTGAGATGATTTGGACATGTTCAGAAGAGGGACAGTGGTAGAAGAATGATCCTAGAAATGGAGCTACCAGGTAGGAGACAGAGAGGAGATTGATGGATGCAGTGAGGGAGGACATGGAGGTAGTTGGAGTCGAGGGGAGATGGAAATTGTTGACTCGTTGTGGCAACCCCTGAAAAAGGGACGAGTCAAAAGAAGAAGAAGAAGATGAAGAATTCCAGAACTGGTGGAGATCTCAGCTTCAAATTCAAGTTCTCATTGGTTCATCAAATAAAGGTAATGAACTTTCCAAACTGAGCCTACAGATCAATGGTCACATGATTGATTGATGTATTCATGTGATTTATCACAGAGTGAATCAGAGTCCAGTCCAGTCCAGTCCAGTCCAGTCTGTCATGTGATTCACTGTTTTTTTCCTTTCTTTCTACCGGGAGACAAAGGTTACGGTGACAGTGGTGCTTGTTGTTGGACACACATTCCATGAATAGCAGTCATTCATTGAAATATTATGTCTATTTAAACTAAACATGTCCACAGTTACAAGAGACAGAAATGAAACGAGTGACAAAAAAAAAAACACTGTAAAATGTGAAGAGTCACTAGGTGGCGCTGAACATTTTTATTTTTAGGGTGAACTCCAGACTATTTGGATTTATAAAACCATTTTCACGCATTATTTTTTCTCTTTTTGATTAGTTTTTAAGTGTATTCTTTGTTTTTTTTTAAGTATTTAAATAGTATTTTAAATACATATTTAATATAAAAAAATTAATAACATTGTTATACTGATGCTGTCAATGCATCAGTAAAACAATCAATACTGATGCACTTACTTCCAGGGCAATTGGGCATTATTGGGTTTCTTGAAGATGTTTCTTCCTCCACCCAGAGTCTTCTTCAAGTCTAACTGGACAGTCCTGGTATTGAACCTCACACCTGTGGGAGGAGGAGGAGTTAGATGTGTTACAGACCACGCCCTGTTCCAGGTGAGCTTGTAGAGGTGGATGTGGGGAAGTAGGTTGTTTTCTTCTTTGGGGTGAGACTCTAGACTGATTGTCAGGGTTGGGGGAGAATTGGTGGAGGAGGTGGAAGACAGGTTGTGTCTTAACACGGGAAGGAAGTAAGGAAAGGAAAGGAAAGGAAGGAAGGAAAGTAAAGTCCTTGTCATTGTGATCCATGTCACTGCACATGAAACTAAAAGTGACGCCTGCATTTAACCCAGTGCTTCTCAATTATTTTCTGTTACGCCGACACCAGTATTCTAATTTGTATTTTTGAGACTCGTCTTACGCCGACCAGATTTGTGGGCTTAGTTTTGCTACGTCACTCCGTCACCAGCCAATCAGAAGTTTCACTCGTTTGCAGCCAATCACACGGCAGCGTCGCCACGATGGGTCCGTCTCTTGCCATTCATCCGGGTTTGGGACCAGCGCTAGAGACACTGACTTGTGCCCCCTAGTGGTTGGTTTGAGTTGCGTAAAGTTTTCGGCCAAAAAAAAATCTTTGCATTTACTGTAGAACTGGCCTCTTAGAGGCGTAATAAGATTTTAGCAGGGTTCAACACATGATCGTGGTCGACCAATAGAGTGGCTGATTGATGGCTGCCTCCATGGTAACGAGATTATGGAATTTAGGGAAGTAGAAGATGGAAAACAAACCAGTGGGTGGAGTTGTTCAGGGAAAACCAGGAACGATATGGAAAACTCAGTCACGACTGACTGAGATTGTCCTGTTGACTTTGTTTTTACCAGAGGAATTGAACCATCGTCATGTGTTGGTCAAAGCAGATGACCTGACTTCTCCTCCTGCTTCTTCTTCTTCTCTTTCATCTACTCACATTCCACAAATGCTCTTAGATACACACACACACAGCCACAGCTTCTCTCTCCAGTCTTCCATCCTGTCCTTCTGAAGATCTTTCTCAATTCAACCAAAGGTCCTGGCAGAGATGCACGACATTTACCTCAGTGGTTCCTCCATTATTACTAAATGTCACCTCACGCTGGCCGACATGTCAACTCGTTGTTACCTTTCAAGGCACGAACAGAGGAGAATGTCTTCTGTCCCACAGGGGTCAATGTCTCTGTCCCTGGTGTGGAACTCCAGGGTTCTTCAGTTCCTGCCATAGCTGCTGAGGGGCAGCTATGGTGAATTGAGATGTTACCGGAGACCTGGTAACAGATAAGGGGACGAATATGGACGGTTGGACTTCTGTCCTTTACAGATCATGTTTCCTGTGTCACCTGGTCCTGTTGCTTTACACCAGGGGTTCAGACTCTCATTGTGTCAAAATTAAAAACTGCAATGAAGTCTCCAACTTCTAGTCCCAGTTGGCCCAGCACCCACTCCGCTTCATTAACCACTAGACCAGTGGTCCCCGACCACTTGGCCTGTGACCGATAGTGGTCCGTGGGTGAATTGGTGTCGGGCCGCTGTCAAATATTGCACAGTTTATTCGGGTAGGAAGATTTTATAGGTAGGAAAATACTTCAGAAATGTAATTTTATTAATGGGTATTTATCTGCCACAACTTAACGATCACCTTGTGAAAATATTACAAGACATTTAACAGGTCTGTGGTGCAAAAAAAGGTTGGGGAACCCTGGTTTAGACCACCTCTGCCCCTTGAGTTCATAAGGGGCTGTGTGTGCAACCTATTCGATATTTATCAAGATACTGTTGAAGACCCAGCTCTTCAGAGACCACCTCCAGTTATGTCCTCCACTCCTGTCCTCCTCTAGCAAGTGTTTCCTGTCTGCCGGTCTCCTAAAGAGTTTCTGATTATTACTCCTACAACAATGGTAAGGACGGTTTTCCTCACGTTGTGAAGGCTTCTCAAACATCTCAAAGTTGTTCTTCTTCATTTCCGTCCTCAGGTGATGTCACATCCACATCGAGGTCTCAGAAGAAGAAGGAGTCTTTCCCCTTTTTCCTGTTCCTTGCTGCGGTTACTGTAGAGGCCTGTGAGTTTGAGTCTGGTTTGGTATGGCTGAAACGCAGCCCCAAACCATCACAGAGCCCTCCACCCTGATCTCGGTGTCTTAATCTGTACCAAACGTAACTGTGACTGAATATTTCTCAAATAGTGGGGCGGGGCCCACTGTGGTGGTGGGGTGGAGACGCTGGTGAGATACGAGGGGCTTTCAATGGAACATGGCACGCTGAGGAGTCACTAGGTGGCAGCAAACCATACATTGGTTTGCTGCCTTAGTACTTCAGATCACGGGGGGTGAAGCAGGGGCGGGGTCCCTGAGGAGGCCAAAAGAGAAACAACTGAGATCCTCTGGTGTGAGGAAGTCAGTGGATCATGGGCTAAGCTCCTGATGAGCAGATCTTTCATGAACATGTGGATCAACATGTGGATCCATAAAACAAACAACTGTGACTAAAGATTTCAGCAACTTTCTCATTTGTTCCACACTTTAACCCTTTACTCTGATGTGGACGTTGCATTCCATCAACAGGGACTTGTTTGTCTCGGCCTAAAGACCAGCAGGAGCAGCTCAGACAGAGTAATGGACCCCCCCCCCGACCCCTCCCCGACTCCACCCTTATTGTTCTGAAGCATTTGTTGGAGCAAGGGGGTTGGGGGGTGAGGGACAAATTCCCCTTTCCAGATTTTTTCTTCGTCCCTTTATGTACGTCCATGTCCCATCAAAGCACCATCTGAGGAGGCGCTGAAAATATGTTGTTGTGTTTTCAGCTGCTAAAAGCAGTGGTCCCCAACCACTGGGGCGGGGACCGGTACTGGTCCGTGGGTGAATTGGTGCCGGGCCACAGAGAAATAATGTTTCCTTTTGTCCCCATCTGTCTATTACTTCCACTTGAGGATTCCTTGTTGTGCCCATGCACAGTTAATTCAGGTAGGAAGATTCTATAGGTAGGAAAATATTTCAGAACATCGGAAATTTAATTTTATCAAGGGGTATTTATCTGCCACAACTTATTGACCGGTACGTGAAAAAAACTAGACATTTAACCGGTCTGTGGCACGAAAAATTTAGGGAACGCTAACGGAAAGTACAGATAGATTTTATTTTGAAAGGTTTGTTGGCTAAAGGTAAATAGATCAATTAAATCAAAGAGATTAATTCAACCTATCCAAACTTGAAACAAGAAAAATAACTTCAATCTAGAAAAATACAACTGATTGAAAGTAATTTGTATTATTATATTTAGTAAAATTCTCAAAAATATGTAGCCAGTAAAAAAATTCTGAAATTTATTAAAAATTTTTAGCAATAGACTTTGAATGAAAGAAAATCTTCAAATGATTGGACCAGGATGGTCTCCCTGCTCTGGACCACGTTGGACCAGCTCGTGTTGACACCGTAGGATGATGTACGTCACTTCACCACTAGGTGTTGCTAAAGGCTCTGCGTTGTCCCTTTAAACACCAGTTTATGATGCAGATCGTGAATGATTTGTTCGGCTAATGTTGTCACTTTTATGACCAGGTGTCACACACCGCCCTCACATCCCCGTCGTCATGGGCCACGGCGTGACCTCCCTCCCGCTGCCGTGGCAACCGTGGGTGAGACGGGTGAGTGTAGAGACTGAAGCCGTGCATCTGACACGTTTATTCGGGTCCTCGCTGTGATGTCACGGACCTGCATCAAACCAACGTGCACTTTGAACTCTGTAGAACTGACACTGAACCACAGTCACATGATCAATAACTAGCCAAACCTAGCTTTGAAGCTCCTTTAGCCGTCCTGCGTCTCTACAGCGTTGCTCTCTTTTCGCCACATCATAACATCGGGATTTTTGACTTTTTGTAAATTGTTTTGAAACAAACACTACGATAGGAGCAACCTCACTGTCAACATCTTTCTTATTAACCACTAAATCAGGGGTCTTCAAACTGGCGGCCCGTGGGCCCCATTGCTGCTCGTAAAACCATATGTTGCGGACGTAAAAGTTGAATTTATAATATTTTATAGACTTTTTTTTCTCCAAATTTTATGGTAAATCCTATAGTTCTCAAAACCCTGACCCACAGACTCCTTCTGGTTCAGTGTGGTATTAGAGATAGGACAGGAGAGAAGAGACAAGGGTACAACACAAGAGGACGAAAGGAGAGAAGTAGGGGAAATAGGACAGGAGAGGAGAGGAGAGTGGAGGAGACAACACGAGAGGAGAGAAGTAAAGGAGAATAGGAGAGGACAGGAGAGAGGAGACTAGGACAAGAGAGGAAAGAAGTAAAGGAGAATAGGACAGGACAGGAAAAGAGAGAGGAGATTAGGACAGGAGAGAAGAGACAAGGGTACAACACGCGGGGACGAAAGGAGAGAAGTTGAGGAAAATAGCACAGGAGAGGAGAGAGGAGGAGACAACACGAGAGGAGAGAAGTAAAGGAGAATAGGACAGGACAGGAGAGAGGAGACTAGGACAGGAGAGAAGAGGAGGAGACAACACAAGAGGAAAGAAGTAAAGGAGAATAGGACAGGACAGACGAAGACAGAGGAGGACACAAGAAGAGAGGAGAATACGACAGGAGAGGGGAGAGAAGGAGACAACACAAGAGGAGAGAAGAAGAGGAAAATAGGATAGAGGAGGAGACAACACGAGATGAGAGGGGTAGAGGAGAATAGGACAGGACAGGATAAGAGAGAGGAGGACAGGAGAGGGGAGAGGAGGAAACAACACGAGAGGAGAGAAGTGGAGGAGTATAAGACAGGACAGGAGAAGAGGAGGAGACAACACGAGAGGAAAGAGGTAAAGGAGAATAGGACAAGACAGGAGTAGACAGAGGAGGCCCAAGAACAGAGGAGAATAGGACAGGAGAGGAGAGAGGAGGAGACAACGAGAGAAGTAGAAAGGGTTGGTAAATTCAGACAAAGAATCAATGGGAAACTTGAATGTTTTTCTTTTGTATTCAACACTGAAAGTTGACACAGTCCTTCAGTGAATTGATAGTGTGGGTGGTGTCCCTCAACCTATTTCAGTCCGTGTCCCCTGCTCCAAATTATCAAACACAAAATTCCTTGCAAGAATATTGTTTGTCCTGGGCAAACTAAGGCCCGGGGGCCGGATGCGGCCCGTTTGGCGTTTTAACCCGGTCCACCTAATGATACTTTTAAGTTATATTATCATTACCTTCGTTCATAGAAATACTCAATCTTCCTGATCCTGACCTGGACCCTGGTTCATGTAATAAAACTGTCCAGACCTGGTCTACATCCAACTGCTTCTCTGTCTCTGTCCTTTTGTACAAATAACGTGACAAGATCCAGGACCCATGGCCTGGGAATTCTGGACCATAAATTACAAATGTTTCAGTTAATGAGGATGAGAAAACAACACGTCAAACGTCCTAGAAATGTCCTGAGACGGATTGGACAGTGAAACCTTGTCACGTTACGGTGGAAACCTCAGAGGAGAGAGGAGGAGACAACGAGAGGAGGAGAAGTAAAGGAGAATAGGACAGGACAGGAGAGAGGAGACTAGGACAGGAGAGAAGAGGAGGAGACAACACAAGAGGAAAGAAGTAAAGGAGAATAGGACAGGACAGACGAAGACAGAGGAGGACACAAGAAGAGAGGAGAATACGACAGGAGAGGGGAGAGAAGGAGACAACACAAGAGGAGAGAAGAAGAGGAAAATAGGATAGAGGAGGAGACAACACGAGATAGATAGAGAGGGGTAGAGGAGAATAGGACAGGACAGGATAAGAGAGAGGAGGACAGGAGAGGGAAGAGGAGGAAACAACACGAGAGGAGAGAAGTGGAGGAGTATAAGACAGGACAGGAGAAGAGGAGGAGACAACACGAGAGGAAAGAGGTAAAGGAGAATAGGACAGGACAGGAGTAGACAGAGGAGGCCCAAGAACAGAGGAGAATAGGACAGGAGAGGAGAGAGGAGGAGACAACGAGAGGAGGAGAATAGGTTGGTAAATTCAGACAAAGAATCAATGGGAAACTTTATTTTTTTTCTTTTGTATTCAACACTGAAAGTTGACACAGTCCTTCAGTGAATTGATAGTGTGGGTGGTGTCCCTCAACCTATTTGAGTTTGTGTCCCCTGCTCCAAATTATCAAACACAAAATTCCTTGCAAGAATATTGTTTGTCTATATCAAACCTGGGCAAACTAAGGCCCGGGGGCCGGATGCGGCCCGTTTGGTGTTTTAACCCGGTCCACCAAATGATACTTTTAATTTATATTATCATTACCTTCGTTCATAGAAATACTCAATCTTCCTGATCCTGACCCGGACCCTGGTTCATGTAATAAAACTGTCCAGACCTGGTCTACGTCCAACTGCTTTTCTGTCTCTGTCCTTTTGTACAAATAACGTGACAAGATCCAGGACCCATGGCCTGGGAATTCTGGACCATAAATTACAAATGTTTCAGTTAATGAGGATGAGAAAACAACACGTCAAACGTCCTAGAAATGTCCTGAGACGGATTGGACAGTGAAACCTTGTCACGTTACGGTGGAAACCTCTCCTAGAAGAGGAGACAGTTTGACTCATGACTCTAAACTGATCTGATGGTGATTTTCAGGACCATATTGTCCTTGCGTCTCCGGACGGTGGACACAGAGCAGTGAAGCGAGGACACAGTTTGATGCATTGTCTTTTTAATGGATACACTTTATGTACAGTCGTGTTTCAATCCTCGTCATGATGCAAGAAATCCCAACTTTACACCTTTGTACAGTTCCAGTAGTAGAAAAGAAAGAGTTAATAATCACAACAATAACAATATTAATCACCACCACCTTCATCATCATCATCATCATCATCATCATCATCCCAGAATTCCCAGTTTAGTAAAAGAACAATCTTCCCAAAGGAATGACAGGAAGGAAATGGAGGGACAGTGAAGTCTCAGTCTGACTCCTCCCTTCTACTCTCCTTCTTCTCTCCTTCTCCCTTTCACTTCCTCCTCCCACCTCCCTCTTCAGTATTCACACCACCTCCTCTTCCTCTCTGCTCCTCATCCCTGTCCCACTGGGCCACAGGTGCTGTCCACTCACGGTCCACTCTAAACCAACCTGGGCCCCAAACTGGCCCCCGCCCCTCTCTCTGCCCCGGTAGGCAATACCTCAGACCCACTCCCCCACCCGTTTCCCTCCATCTGTCCATCTCTGGTCTGGACGGTTTACCTGTCGCCCCCTACAGTCTGACCAATCATTGAAACACCGCTGCTCTGACAAGGACAAGGAGAGAGTTGGAGACGAGAGGAGAGGAGACCAGGAGAGGAGACAGGAGGGGACAACACAAGAGGAGAGAGGAGGAACAAAACAGAAGAAAAAATGGAGAGAATAAGAGGAGAATGGGACAGGAGAGGAGAGGAGAGAAGAACAGAAGAGAGAAGAATAGGACAAAAGAGAGAAGAGGAGACAAGAAGAGAGGAGAATAAGACAGGAGAGGAGAGACAAGGGTGTGGCACGAGAGGAAGAAAGGAGAAAAGTAAGGAGAATAGGACAGGAGAGGAGAGAGGGGGAGACAAGAAGAGAGGAGACGAGGAAACAACAGGAGGAGAATAGGACAGGAGAGGAGAGACGAGGGTGTGACACGAGAGGAAGAAAGGAGAAAAGTAGAGGAGAATAGGACAGAAGAGGAGAGGAGGAGACAATAGGTGGAGAATAGGACAGGTGAGGAGAAGACCAGGAGAGAAGAGAGGAGTAGATGAGAAGCGAGGAGAGAGGAGGAGAGTACAGAAAAGGACAGGAGAGGAGATGAGAAAAAAATAGAAGAGGAAAAAGGAGGGGAGAGGAGAAGAAGAGGAGTTCACAATGTACAGTTGGCTGAACATAAGGCTCGTGGTCCTCCCTGGGGACTCCTCACAGATGAACCCTATCGAACCAGTCAGGATTTACAACCAAGGGAACGAGAATCAGCCTGAAAGACACGACTTCCTCTCAGAGACCTGGGTTCGTCCTGACCCACTGTCCTGTCCGTGCAGCCCACCTGGGCCACACGCATCTCCACCTTCACCGGCTGCGAGGGTTCGAGCAGACAGGAAAATAAAAAAGGTGGCGCGGCTGGTCAGTGTGTCCAGATGAGGTCGTCTGCAGAATCCTTTATTAGTGCTGTAAATATCCTTAAAATATATTTTATATATTTTTTTGAATCCACACTTTTATTTTCTTACAAAAGGAGTAAAAAAAATCACCCCAGATGTTATTTACAATAAAATATACTTTACAACTTTACAGTAACTAACTCACTCTAAATCTCACTGGTAGGAAAAGTCAGGCATAGGGGGCGCTGCAGGACACTATCAGAAGTAACAACGATGAGGCTGCAGCTGAAGTCTTTGCTGGTGAATCAAAGACTTCAGCTGCAGCGCAATAGCGCCACCTTTCTTCCCGTGTGCTCGAACCGCTCACCGGTCTCCACCCTGAGACTCCACCTTCCCTCCGCCCGTTTCCCACTGACATCTGTACAAATACGCAGAGGTACACGTGTAAAAACACAAAGAACAAATAAAACCCGGAACGTTTTCTTTAGGATCACAGCCCTCGTCCACTGTCGTCAATGCTAACATTGATATAACACCAGTACCGCGTGGGCATCACTGCCATCGCGGCCCAGTACGTGGGCTAGAACACTGATGCAGCATTTCATTTATTTTAGTTGGATCTAGAGGGTCATCCAGCCGCATCTCCATGTGGGCCACACTTGCGGGTCTGTTGACTCTGCAGTATTGTATAGTGGGTTGCATTATTGGGCCACTTGGGTGGTCTAGGTGGGCTGCATGTTGGGCAACAGTTGACCAGGTTACAAACAATCAGCCAAGAAAAGCACAAATGTGGGTCTGTGTCCGTGAGCAGCAACATGTGGCCCACATGTAGAGGCCCGCTGACGTCCTCCTGGTTTAGTTTATTGCTGATTGAACGGTACACGGGCCGGACCGCTGGATTTGTCAGTCGATTAAATAAAAAAAAAGACAAAACAACTCAAATACGCAGCAGGTTCTGTCCTCTCCTGCGTCCTCTCCTCCTCCAACATTGGAAAATCCTCGTAGAAAAAGAGTGAACTCCGGGCCTGTGCTGTCCAGGAACAGAACCAGAACCAGATGCAGTTGTGCTACCAGTGCTCACGAGGTCCGGTCCGGTCCGGTTCACAAGCCAGTCCAGTGTTTCTGACAGGAGAGAGAGAGAGAGAGAGAGAGGGAAGGAGAGAGGGAGTCCACGCTGTGACCTCCTGGTACTGGAGTTCTCCTTTTCGACACCCTGTCATGACCTCCTTCCCTCCCTCCCTTTTAAATCCCGTCCTGGTCCAGTCCTCCCTCATTCTGGGTGAGGGTCACCTTCTCACACTGGGTGTTTAGTTAGAAAAAAAAAAAAAACTTCACGGGGTTGACAACAGGTGGCAGTAAACGATACATCAGCATTAAAGATACAACTATTTACAGTGTCTAACGTCTAGTGTAGTGGTTTGAGCAGAACAGCTGCTGAACTCACTCCTTTCCCACAATGCTTTTCACTCATAGAAAATAAAAAAGGAAAACACCGTCAGTGTGAGCAGTTTACATTCACGTGCGTGTTGCCATGGTAACCCAACACACTCACAGCTTCTGTACATTTGTGCAGTTTCGACTTCTCTGCCTCGGTGCCCGGTTTCAAAAACCTGCCGACGTCATCGACACTGTTTTTAAAAAGTGAATCAACATGAGGCGCCCCCTCAGAGAGAGAGCCCAGGTTGGGAAAAATGAGGGACCGTAATGGAGATTGTCCAAAACAGGAGAGTTTTCCTTAATCTCAGTACTACATTCTATCACCCAGTTTTCAGAACCAGTTTAAACTGGTCTGGAAAGCTAGCGTAGCATTTACATAAAGTACAAAACATACAATAATGCATCAACGTCAGTGCGCTCCACCTCTACACTGTAAAACGTAAACAGAACAACATCCCTCCGCCCTCGGGTGATGTTGGGATTTGAACTCGAGGGTTAGGGTTCCAGTGCATAAGGCATTTCTGAAGAAGATACTTTTGTTCGGCGTTTGTACCATTACGAGAGTTACGATAAAAATACTGTAACTGTAACAAAAACACGTGTTAAGTTTCACCAGTCAAGGCTGAGATCAGCAGCAGCAGACGTGGCTCAGGCTTCACATGAGACCCGGTTCTCCCTCTCAGCTCCCAGACCCGGACCAGAACCAGTTGTAAATTATTATTATTATTATTATTCACGGACCTCGCCAGGTTTTACAGGTAGCTGCGGCTCCAGTTCTCACTTTCTTTGTTCTTAACAACAACCAAAAGGTTCTCAGACACCAGGGCGCCTTATCAAAAAATGGATACATCCAAGGCAACTGGGCATAGAAGGTCTCTGGAAGACGTTTCCCGTCTCATCTTAGAGGGCTTCTTTCATTCTACAAAAAAAGGTTTCTGGCAGATGATTCTAGGAAGCCTTGAGAAGGAGGCTTGGGAGAAGAAACCTTCAAGAAACCTCTCAGACGGGAGGAGAAAGGTCTTCAGGAAACCTTCTCCAGTTGTCTTTGACGTATCCATTTGCGAACCGAAAACATCATGGCCAATGTAGACCTGCACCGAATACTGCTTGGTGCTCCAATCATACTATCGACCGTTCTTGGAAGTTCTCGTTGGTGACCATACAGAAGTTCCTCAACAACTTCTTACCCAACGGCAACGTCAGAATGGATTTACATTCTGAGAGGCCGTGGTTTGGGCGATTATCGTGAAACTGTTGGCTGTAACACTGAGCAAAGTTAGTGGAAGGAGGAACAGGAAACAGAATTCTTAAATTATCACGGTTGGGGGTTTAAATCCCACCTGACCGGGGGAAGGGATTCTGAATCACCAGAGTTGGCATCATGTGTAGACAGTCGATGGTTTGTGCCTGTATTGTTATGTGTTTTTAAGACATCACAGGGTTTAATAAATACATTTCCTCGTCCACGAAGGCCTCACAGCCCGGACACTTCACATACGTGGGATTGGAACAGAAGTCAAAGTCAACCCTGACACGAGGGGTGGAATTAAATACCGATTTGTTGTGCATCGCGGACAACAGGCCGACACTAAGACCAAACTGAGACTTCAGGGCTGTTTCCACACTTTGGGTCGAACCCGCAGAAGAGACTCAGAGGGACGTCCACGTCTTTTGGATCTGATTCTGATCTCTAGCTTCCCCATGGTATGTCCAGGACTTTCTCGATTTGTCCATCGGAACATCAAGAATTTCCGAAATTCTAGCTCCAAATTTTGTCGGATGTTAATATCATCAGCAAAATTCTTACGATTTACTTCTCAGTCTCCGTCCCTTTGACGCTCTTCTGCGCCACGACCTCGATTCACACTTTTTGTAGTGAAAGAAAAGAAAATGTAACAAAAAAGTTACACGATAAACAGAAAAACAACAGTTTTTTACACTAAATCAAAGTCAAATGTCGGTTGTTCTGCTCTTAAATATCCTTGATCTGGATCTAACAGAATGATTAAAACAGGAAAAGACATCGTACTCGTCCATGGTTCCACTGGTTGTCCCTCTCCAAGTCATATTTGCATTCAGAGACACATTTCATGCAAATGGTACAATTTTCATTAATTGTCATACAAAGAAACACAATTCTTTGATATTTTCATCCTTAAAAAAAAGCTTATTTTCATTATATATATTTATATATATATATATTTATATTCATATATCGTTGCTATATATTTAACAACATATATCTGTTAATGGTGTTTATTTCATTTTTTGTTTTATTCTGTACTTTTCCAGGGCAGGCACCGTACACACACTGGGTACAGAGGCATGCCACACTTGCATTGCTTTTTGCATTCTACAGTTGGTTGGCTGACAGGCAACGATGTCATCCAGGCCGCGCCGCTAGTGCCGTGAGTGTTTCCCGAAATTGCAAACACGCACACACACACACACTGGAAACACACCGCGCCGCCTGGATGATGTCAGAGCGGGGGCAGGGGAGACGGGGCCGGGGGGCCGGGGGTCCGGGGTTCATCCAACAAGCTTCAAATGGAATAAAAGCAGTGCAGCAAGGCTCTGTGGCGCATGCAGAGGGGGCGGGGGCAGGGGCGGGACAGCTCCAGAGTGTGTGTGTGAGTGTGTGTGTGTGGATGGAGGTCTGAATGAAGGATGTGGGGTCTGGCCCAGGGTTGCAGACAGATTCATGAAAGAGAAGAGTTTGGAGGGAAAGGCGAGGAGTCAGTGCTAACTTCAGGATGATTACAATTTTTTTTTTTACTTTTTTTTTTTTTTTTTTTTTTAACATCTTTTGTCATTTTTAAAAGTTTTTTCAGTTTATGTTATCTTTTTTACAAATGATTCCGTGACACGTCTGAGGCTCAGAGTGGGGGGTGGATGAATCGACTGCTGGTTGTTGTTGGTTGGGAGGGTGGAGATGGAGCGAGGTGGTTATGGGACAAAGGCCGACGTCGTGACGCTACATCTGAGTAAACACCGAGGAGGGACGAAGAAGAAGAAGAAGAAGAAGAAGAAGAAGAAGTGTTTGTGCTCGCTGACAGGTTCCGTGACCTCGGTACAAATTGCTTCGTGGTCCGACGGTATAAAAACGACTAAACCTCAAGAAATCCAGAGTTGGATCAGTAAACACGGTCAGAGAAAACGCCGTCTGAAAATAAAGTCTGATAATTTTGGTAACAAGTTCACCCTTCATGGTCGCCTAGACTTAGCTCTGTGGCCCTCACACTGGACTGGACTGGACTGGACTGGACTGGACTGGACTGGACTCAGACAGAATCTCGAGATACTTCCTGTCTGTAGCTTCACTTTGGTTGATATTTGCCTCGACTTTTCTTTGGAATCACTAAAGTATTGAATTGAACTGGATAAAAAATCAGAATTCATGTTTTTGATTATTGTTAGATTAGATCGGCCGACAATATCAAATACACTGGGATTTTTCGCAAGCAAATCCCGAAAGATTTTGGTTAGTACTTTACGAAGACACGACTCTGACTCGAGTCTCCATGTCCAATAAGGCAGTGGTTCTCAACTGGTCTCACTCTGGGACCCACAATTTTCTGTGGGTCCCGTCCGATCACTTCTTTTCACGTACTCATTTAATTCAGCAGTGTCCCTTTCAAAATAAGAGATTTTCTAAAATAAAACACATGCTTAACAGCAGATTCACATTATTTAGCTGATTTTTGACCCAGTCAGGACAGATCCGTGACCCACTTTTGGGTCGGGACCCACCAGTTGAGAACCACTGTAATAAAGGACATTAGCCAAAACGGCTACAAGACTAAGATTGACTTCACAGAATAATACGATTATTTTGGTCGTTTAGCCTAAATTTTCGATCTTGTTGCGTTGCCTTCAACGTCTGATTTCATGACAAAAGGATCGTGTCCTGGAGTTGAATAACGGTTTCTCCAGTCCAGCCAGAACTCCTCTCCCGGCCGTGAGCGCCACCCTCCTGTCAACCAAAGTACAGGTCTTTTTGGTGTGCTGTGCTGTGTGTGGATTGAAGAGAATCAGGGCGGGGGGGGGTGGGGGGGGGGGCGGGGGGGGGGGGGGGGGGGGGGGGGGGGGGGGGGGGGGGGGGGGGGGCGCGCTGTGGAACCATAATGAAAGGACGTATTGATCTGAGTCACATGTGTGGGAGTAGGCGGGGCTAGTTAGGGTGTCATTTACATGTCCTCAACCGATGCCTGGGGTTTCCTTTGTGTAAATCTACAATGACAACGGAAGTGTCCACAAATTTAAAAAAAAATAATAAAATTATTTAAATGTAAGAAGAAACAAAATCAACATCAACAAAAGTATCGTTGTAATAAAAACCTTAGCGACTTTAGAGATGAACTACTGAGGTCGAAGAAGGTGTTTCTACTGACCGGAAATAAATAAAAAAAGCTGTCAGAGGAGTGGACATGGTGGGGCTGTTGGGGGAGGAGGATTCTTCTCTCCCTCTCTCTCCTCTCTCTGGCTGTCCCTCTCTTTCTCCATCTCCTCCTCTCCATCTCTCTCTCTCTCTCCCTCTCCCTGTCACCTCTCACTCCTCGCGGAGCTGCAAGCGGTAGCGGCTGTAGCGGATCTGGAAGAAGAGCCTCTCCAGAGGCGAGCGGCTCATCCCGGGGAGTCGGTAGTCCTCCGACTGGCCGATCCGGCGGAAGCCCAGAGACTCGTACAGCTTATGGGCGGCCATCTTGACAGCCGTGGTGCCCAGGACCACGGCGGCGTAGTTGTTGCGCACGGCGAACTCCAGGACGCGGCGGCCGAGGGCTTTGGCGATGCCTTTTCCGCGGTAGCGCGAGTCCACCGACATGCGACGCAGCTCCACTGTGTTGTCGTCTTCACGGCCTTGAGCTGCCACGATGCCAACGACCCGTCCGTCCAGCACCGCCACCCAGAAACAGGATCCTGACAGAAGTGACAGGAAACAAGAGAAACGGCGGTTAGCTCAGCTGGAAACGGAAATCGAGTTACAGTTGAAATTCTTCATTCTGACTCAAGTAAAGATTATTAGGTTGGGCCAACTTTGCTGGACTCGCAGACAGGGTTCTGACCTCTGACCTCTACAGCTCCATGTATTGGTATCAGTTGATAATTGGAAATTGTTCGGACAATATCAGCAAAATCGGATATCTGAAAACTATTGGACATCTCTGCTACCGTCATATCATTGGACCATAATGGACCATCAATGTCCTGAAAGGAAGCCATTGGAGACAAACTTTCTAGAACTGAAGTTCAACAAAACTGGAAAAACAACTGCACTTCCATTTGTGCCCACTGGGCTACTGAAGGCAATGATAGAAAAAGGAGAGAAGGGCATGTTAGCTCATTTAAATTCTTCAATCTGACTCATGTTCAGATTAGAGTTTCACGTCAAGATGGTTCTTTGTGTTTAATCCCAGATAATCTGTTAAATTTAGCCTGTTTTATAGCAGCTCAGAATTTAATCTCTTAAACTTTTAGGGACAAATTTCAATGATACCAACATTGACACTGACTTCAAGAGAAAGTGAAAACTATTCATTTGAGTGGATCCTTCAAAGAGCAGCGTCACCACAGACAGAAACCACAGACCGACAGTTTGGTCAGTGTGACTTGTGAAACCATGTGGATATTAATCTGGATCACTGGGTCATACAGGGAGACCAGCATTGATAACAGACAGAGAGACAGACAGACAGGAAGACAGTGATCAAACAATAACAACAGACTCTGCTCCACCACCATAGATCAGTAGCAAAACCCATCGCAATTTACAAAGAAAAGTTTTCTTTTTTGGTTTCGGATTTTTCTGGTCCGTCAAGATTCTCCTGCAACCAAGTCTCACGTCCAAGGAACTTTATCAGGGTTGTTTAAAGAGTCAGGAGTGATCTGAGATAGAAGAGAGTCAGCTAAGGTGGAGGGACGGTGGAGAGACCAGCCATGATGGATGG
>JAFBJS010020220.1:206366-222902 GCA_016785265.1 Paraplagusia blochii
TCAGGAATGAGGTGATTAGAGGGACAACACAGACAGGAAGGTTTGGAGAAAAAGCTGGAGAAGACAGATTGAGATGGTTTGGACATGTTCAGAGGAGGGACAGTGGAAGAATGATCGTAGAGATGGAGCTACCAGGGAGGAGACAAAGAGGAGATTGATGGATGCAGTGAGGGAGGACATGGAGGTAGTTGGAGTCTCAGAGTCTCCAACCAAATGTAAATGTGATATCTGATAAATGTTGTTGTTGTTGTTGAGGGGACATCTCTATGTCTCTGTACTGTAGTGAACTTCATGACTGATACTTTACATGTGATACACAGTGAGAGGCACGAGTTCCTGTGACTTTTTCAGAGATGTTTACCAACTCTCTGACTTCCTCCTCTGGTTCGTCAGTCTCTACTACAGACTCCACACTGGGAGGTGACTCTCAGAGGACACGTGGTCAAGCCTGGAGTTTTGTCATGTCTCAGTTTCACGTTTTCACCCAGGCTCGAAATCTAGACTCACTCATCAGAGGAAAATTCCCGTCAATAACCTTTTTGTTGCCATGTTTGAAGGTATTTCTGCACCGGCAGATCTCAAGGCCGTGATGTCACCTGTCACGGTGCCATGGTATGTCACAGTGTCATTCGAACGCCTGTGCACACACACACACACACACACACCACCACGCTCTCCTGACCATCTGGCTGAACTGAGTCTGTGCCAGGAATGAGGGCAGGAGGGGAAAGTGTCCACGCCAACGTCCTGCAGACGATCAGCTCTGTGGACAGAACAGAGAGTTCACTCCCTTCACTTTCAGTTTCAGGTCTTTCAACACTTTGGCTCAAATGATAAAACTCCATTTTATGAGTAAACACTAAAAAAAACATTACGGCTCAAACACTAATTACGGCAACAACGCATGGAATATTAGCAGGATCACGGTTAGGACAGATATAGAGACATATTTAAGGGACACGAAATAGAAACAAACGACCACTAGACCAGCTTAAAGTTCAAAGTGAAAAAAAATTAAATGGAACTAAAGTAGAATATGAGTTGGATCATTGTTGTTTTTCGTGCGATAATTGAAATCCAACAACACAACAACTGTGTTGGACAACTTTGCTGGGGTCCTAAGACCTCAACCACAGTTTGGGACACACAGCTGCATACGTTGATATCGTAATTGGAAATTGTTTGGACAATATCAGCAAAATTCGGAGACAGAGCTGGAGGTGGAGGAGTTAAAGATGCTGCTGAGATTCTCTTTAGGAGAGACAAGGAATGAGTCTCAGGATTGAGGTGATTAGAGGGACAACACAGACAAGAAGGTTTGGAGAAAAAGCTAGAAAAGACACATTGAGATGGTTTGGACATGTTCAGAGGAGGGACAGTGGTAGAAGAATGATCCTAGAGATGGAGCTACCAGGGAGGAGACAAAGAGGAGATTGATGGATGCAGTGAGGGAGGACATGGAGGTAGTTGGAGTTAGAGTTAAGGACGCAGAGGACAGGAGGAGATGGATATTGTTGATCGCTGTGGAAACATCTGAAAAAAGAGAAGCCGAAAGAAGAAGAAGAGAAGATCCCCATTGAAGTTGTATCATTGGACCACAATGTTTCATCAATGTCCTGAAAAGAAACCGTTGGAGACAAACTTCCTAGAACTGTAACTTCCTAGAACTTCCTTGAACAAAACTGGACAAAATGACTGCATTTCCAGTTGTACCCACTAGGTTCCTAAAGGTAATGAGAGAAAAACAGTAGGGTTGTCCAAGATTAACTTTATTTGGTATTTGAATCAGAAATTAAGTGTCCAAACAATTTTCGGGAACTGGACTGGATAGGTCTGTTGAAGACGTTTCACCGCTCATCCAAGAGGCTTTCTTTACATCCATCAACTACAGCTTGGGTCACGGGTGGCGCTAGAGAGACAGTATCAGCTACAGTATCTGCAGGCGAGGGTATGGCACACCCTAGAAACTCTGCCAGTCCATTACGGCGCCACCTACAGATATAGGCCTAGAGTTTGACACGTGCTATTGATGCCCAAACGTTTTCCCAACACTTCCCACCATGTCAACTCTTTTTCTACTGACGTTATTCCTGAAACGTCCACACTGCTGCGCCTGCGCAACAAGATTAAATCCAACTTAGTGTAGTTCCCCAGGCTGGACTCCATCAGCATCCACCACCTGATGTGGTGTGAATGAATCAAGTCAGGGAATAAGAGAGAGAGTTAAAGTGGACAATGAAGGAGTCAGTCATCTGTCTTCTGTGAAAGAGAGGAGGAGGAGTAGAAGGAGCGGGGGAGGGAAGAAGGAGAAGGAGGAGGAGGAGGGAGGCCGAGCATCTGTGGTAACAGTATAGTGATGAGTCTGAAAGGCTCCATTATCGTAGCCAGGGGCGTGTAAACTGACGGGGGCGGGGGGTGAACTCCAGCATGGTTTCATGGGGGGAGGGGACGTGAGGAGAGCAGGAAAATGGGAAGTGATCGGACATCGTCAGATCTACTATCCTCCTAATGGAACGTACCTCGGAGTATTGATGTCCACCTGTTGGACACGGACTTTCACTCCTGCCCAATGATGATGTGATCTCTGTGGTGAACTAACCTGATTACTATCCCACTTCTCAGAACATTCACTTGTCTCGTTTAGTCCGGACGCTGCCGCCGGACTGACAGGACATCCACGATGTCCCGGAACACAAGGCCTTCTTCCACTCTTCTTATCCGATCACATCCTGATTCTTCCGTGATTAAATTTATAGGGATGTCTGACAATATCGGTTAGAATTCTGTAATATTTTTAGGAACGTTATCTGTTTTCCCTCCAATAGTCGGAGTCTGATGACGGAATACCTGGGTTTTGCCAAATTTGATGGAATCTCACTGAGGTCCCTGAGACGTTTACCTTAGTTTGGGGGCAAACAGCAGCATATATCGGTAATCGTTTGGATGGTATTTGCTAATGGGCAAGAATTAATATAACACATCCTTATTAAATGACCATTCCCTAACCTAGCCGTCCCCAACTACTGGGCCGGGGACCTGTACTGGTCCGTGGGTGACTTGGTGCCGGGCCGCAGAGAAATGTTTCCTTTTGTCCCCATCTGTCTTTTCCTTGATCCATACCCATATCAACAAAAGAACTGACCAATAGAATGGCTAGGATTCCATCATCAATAATGCAACTATATTTGATTAGGAAATATTTTCTCAGTGAAGATAAGATCAACAATAACCTCAAAATGACGCAGAGTCATTGATACAAGATTCTAACCGGTCTGATAGGAGAATATTATGGGCTGTGTTCCCTTGAGAAATCCTTGTTGTGCCCATGTACAGTTATTTTGGGTAGGAAGATTTTATAGGTAGGAAAAAATTTCAGAACACCAGAAATAAAAATTCTATTAAGGGGTATTTATCTTCCACAACTTAACGACCGGTCTGTAAAAATAGTACAAGACATTTAACCGGTCTGTGTCGCAAAAAAGGTTGGGGTACACTGACCTAAACCACAAAGGACACTAAAAGTGTTGACTAGTGGACATGCAACCCAGAATTCCTCATCTACCTATCTATCCATATCCTCTTATCCTTGAGCTAGCTTGGCTGTAGTCCAAGCTAGCACACTCGGACTTCCCTCTTCGCAGACAAGTTGACAAGGGACTGGGCCCCTAAATCTCCCTCCACCGTACCAGCCCCTCTTGAACCTTCCTCCATGTGGTGACTAGAAGGAGCCGACCACCCTATCTGGCCCTGGAGTTCCACCCCAACGAGAGACATGGACTCTTTGTTCTCATTTACAAATGAAGCCTCGGCTCCTCAACCTTAGCTACTGTTCACAGATGGTCAGTTACTTTATCTACACCCCCTGCTGTAAATTACACATCTATCTTCAGTGTCTCCTCCCATGGTCTTGGGATTGTCCTCTGATTGTCCTCTGAACGTCTTGCCCATGTGAGAGGACTCATTTCCACAGCACTGTCTTTACAAAAAAATCAATAATTCATGAGAATCGACTCCTGGAGTAGCTGACCAAGCCTTTACCGCTGACTTAGCCTTAAAAACCACCTTGGTCTGCAAAGAGGTTGCGGTGCGTTCCTGACCACGTGGTGCCTGACCCCGCCCGCCATTAGCACCGCGCTCTCAATAACTTGACCTTTACTGTTGGTTTTACTGCCCTTCTGCTGGTGAACGTGTACAGGTGCATGTCCGCACCTCGATCACACACTTCCCTTCTTTACTTTGTACATGCCCTGGTAGACAGAGCTACACCCTGGCTCCTCCACCCTGTGGTCGAATGCTATCAGGGGGGTGTTTGTCCACTGATCACCACAGGCTAAACTAATAATCACATTGACTAATCACTGATCAACAACAGGTTTATCTGTACTGATCTAAGCCATGATTGGTCACCGGGGAGATGGTGCGTCGTGAAGACTTCTGCAGTTCTAGTTCCTCCTGTCAACGACTCCTGTCCTTTTCTTGACTCCTCCCTTTGTTTCACACAGATGTTAGTGGAAAGAAGGCAGGGGACGACGGGGAGTCGGTCAATTATTAATGATCGGCTCAACTGTGGACGTCCTGGTAGTGGAGGGAAGATGAGGTTGGACAGGGAGGCACTAAGTAAGACTTAATTGGTGAAGGTTGAAGAGTTCTGTTCTGTTTATCCTCCGATAATGAAAATAACACGATACCAGGGTTTTACTGAATTTGCTGGAATCGTTTTTGTAGCCCAAGTCCTCGCCCAGCTTTGGGGCAAACGGCTGCATATAGTTGTATGGGTAGATATCGTAATCTGAGATTGTTTGGACAATATCGGCAAAATCAGATATCTTAAATAGTTATATTGGACATCGCTATTTAGGTCATTGGAACGCAGCGTTAAAATCGAAATACTGGAGAAATGACTGCACTTTCTTTTGAATCCACTAGGCTCCTGAAGTCAATGATAGAAAAACAGTAGGGATGTCCAATATCACCTTAGTTGATATTTGATTTTGCCGGTATTGTCTACACCGGGGGTGTCCACACTTCTTTGTCTTGTGAGCTACTTGAGTGATCTACCTAAATATATTTACCCGTATAAACTGGATATCTTACTATGTTATACTGTCTATTCAATACCTACTGTATATGATTCTCACTTTAGCCCAGTGATTAGCATCTATAATACTATTTCATTCCTGGTTTTAAATACTATAATTCAGTAATCCATTCATCTCCTTGTCCATTGCCGAGTGGGGTAGATGGCACCACCCAATTGCACCACATTGTGAGCCTTTCTGTGGATGGTGAGCCCACAAGAAGTTCTGTTGGTCGGGACAGTGCTATGATCAGAGCACCTCAGTGGCAACCTGGCAGGTGGTGGATTCAAACCTGAAGCCTTGCGGACCCACGTCCGCTTCCCTAACCACTAGGCCACCACTGCTGGATCGGGCTCTATGAACACTCCTTGGAGATCTACTGGTAGATCCCAATCTACCTATGTGGCACCCCTGGTCCACACATATACCAATATATACAACTGGTTTCCCCCAAAAACTGGGCGAAAGATCTCAGGATTCTATGGGAGAGTGCAGCGAATTTTGCAAAATCCAGACATTAAATCATCAGATTTTTACTTTTTAAGGAAAAACCGATTACAATCTCATCAGTGACTCTTTTCATCTTCATCTCTTCTCCACTACCTGGTCTCAGGGGCAGCAGTCTCCACCACTGCCACCCAAATCACACTGCCCCATGCTGTCAGCCTTCCTGTGGGTGGTGAGTCCACTGAAAAGTTATGGGGGTCGAGACGGTGCCATGATCGGAGCGGATTTGAACCTTGACACCCACGTCTGGTTCCCTAACCACTTGGCCACCACTGCGGCCCACTGTAAATCTTTACTGTATCATTCGATTCCAGAATCTGTATTGAGTGGTGGTCCACACCACAGAGACCCTTCCCCTCTGTCCTTCAGGAAGTAGGTCTTTTACTCTGTATGAATGATGAATTACTGCTGCTGCAGTGATGGAGCAGGAGCAGTGGGAGGAGAGGAGACCCTCACAGGTAGCGCCCCACCGCTCCTCCACCCTCCGTCTATGACAGCTCCCGCCTCCCTTTTTCCTCCTCGCTGTATCTCCCTCTGTCTTTGTCTCTGGTGTTCAGAGCTAAAATAAGAAAGTGCAGCGTCTCTCTGCTGGAACACGTCCACTTCCTCGTCTTCCCCCAGACTCACTCCCACCCACCACACTCACCTCGCTCCCCCATCTCCACTCCAACCAGGTCTACTACAAGGAGAGAAGCTGAAGCCTTCCCCCCACCCCTCCTCTTCTGTCTCCCCCGACACCCTTCCTTTCTCCTCCTCTCTGTGATTTTTGCTCTCCTGTATCTGACACCACGTCTGTGAGGACTAATCTTCAGGAAGACATGAAGGGATTAGATCGGAGCAGGGAATCAGGGTCAGCTGCTGCTGCTAACACTGCTGCTGCTGCTGATAGTGAGGAGCTTATGGAGAGATGGATTTTTACGAAGGTGGGAGGAGAGTCTCCTCAGGGGTGAGACGGTGTTCTGTCAGATTAACATATTATGTTGGAGTTCCGGTCTGAAGATTCTCTCTGCTGCTTCCAGGTGGCGTTAAACCTGGTGAACCTTAAGTTGGTGTCTAGGGAGGTCCAACGATATCAGTCAGCTGATATTATCCACTTGGTATTAGCATAATTATGTAAGATCGTTTCTAATAATGAAAGAACGTTAGCACAACGCCAGGGTTCGGTCAAATTTGTCGCAATAGCACAGACGACGTACGGACGGACGCCTGCGGTCCAGATCTGTCTCCGTCTCACTGGTTCAGTTTTATCAAAGACCAACAGTTTGAGACAGACTCCTAAGAACTAAAGTTCAACAAGACTGGACAAATGACTGCACTTCCTTTTTGCATCCACTAGGCAGTGATGAACAGTAGAGATGTCCAAGAATAACCTTCGCCGATATTCGATTTTGAAAATTTTGTCCGAACAAATTTACGATACGCTATCCACCAATACTGATATTAGCAGCCGTCTCAAGATCCAACGTGCGATTACAGCAAATTTCGCAGAAAGCTGGCGTTGTAGTCTCAGATTTTTGTTATCGGAGGAAAAAAACGATAATGATCTTACCAATAGTGCGTAAAAACACTGATACTGATATTATCGGATTACCTTAAAAACGGAGGTTCTTTCTCTGATAACACAAAACCAGTGTTTTGCCAAATTTGCCGCAATCTCACATAGGATCTTGAGACGTTTACCTCAGTTTGGGGAAAACGGCTGCAGATATTGGTATCGGTTGGTATCGGAATCTGAAATAGTCCGGACAATATCGGCTTAGGCAGTGTGGCAGATTCATCTTGGGGACAAGATTTTGTAACTTTTAACTTAACTGTGGCTCAAAGCTATTAAATAAACGGCTAGTTTAGCTCAAATATCTGTGAAGGATTGTTTTTGAAGATAATTCTAAATATATCTTAGATTTTCAGATATCGGTTTTGGTTGATGTACGAATCGGAAATAAAGTGTTCATCTTCTAAACTTTCATAACCTTGAGAAATTCTCAATATTTGTCAATTCTTTCAGCGAATCCCAAACTTTTTAGCAGAAAAAACTATATATCACGTTTTTTGACAAACTACTGGTCCAGGACTTGGGTCCAAGACTTCAGGTTCTCATCCACCAACTGCCAGGTTGCCACTGAGTTGCTCTGAACTTGGGTTCACCACCCACAGGAAGGTTGAACAATAGGGTGCAGTGTGATTTGGGTGGCAGTGGTGGAGACTCCTGGCTCTGAGACCAGGCAACGGTGACGAGGATGAAAAAAAAAAAGTTTTCTTTTTTCTTTCTCACGTCTGACGTTTGATTCACAGACGCTGTTTCTCCTCGTGACACACGTTATTGTGCAGAGCATGAACACGGTGACAGCTGTGTGTGAATGGCAACAGTGTAAGTGATCTCATCACACACACACACACACACACACACACATGAAAAGACTATTGATCAGTGTAGCTGTGGTCTGTGCTCGGTCTCCTGACGACCAAGAGTCTGTGGTCAGCGTCTGTGTCCAACTGTTAGGGAGTAAAATGGTTCAGTGTTAACAATTTTGTCTGGAAAAAAGAGGAAAAGTCGTAAACGGCCTGAGAAAAATCGGAAATAAAAATACGATAAATTTGCCAAAATTTTACACAAATCAATTAGATGATTATTTCAAAAGTTAAAAAAAATCTTTCTAAAGAAATAAGTAAAAACTAGAGAAAACTAGAGTCAGGGGACAGGGAGCAGGTCCTGCTGACTCTGATTGGCTGATGTCTGGAGAAGCTGATTGGTCCACAGCACCTCTCAGAAAATCAAAGAAGTTTCGTTTCTTTAATTTGTTCAGATTATTTTTAATCCTGGGAATTTCTTCAACTGATGAAGGAAAATAGTTTTTGACCAAATAAAAAAAAAAAACTCTTTGTGGCAAATCTCAGGGGGCGCTGTGAGTCACGTGACACAGGGCCACGCCCAGTTCACACCATAGAGGAGATAAATATGTGAGGTAGACCAGAGCTAACACTAAACAACAGACAACAACAGACAGAATCAATGGACAATAACAACAGACAGCAACCATGGACAGTAACGATGGGCTGCATCAACAGACAACAACAGACAGAAACAACAGGCGGAATTAATGGACAAAACAACAGACAACAACAACATGGCAGAATCAATGGTCCATAACAACAGACAGAATCAACAGACTGCAACAACAGGCAGAATCAATGGACAACAACCACAGACAGTAACAATGGCCTGCATCAACAGACAGCAACTAAAGGCAGAATCAACAGACAATAACCACAGACAGCATCAACAGACAACAACAACAGACAGAGTCAACAGACAGCAACAACAGGCAGAATCAATGGACAATAACAACAGACAGTAAGAATGGGCAGCATCAACAGACAACAACAGACAGCATCAACAGACGTGGTCCGTACGTCAGTACTCAGTATTGACGGTGTCCAGCTGCAGTCTGGACGTAATCAGAGTGATTGTCCACAGGGACCTGACCGCCCCGTGGACCCGCCTCCACCTGTGTCAGTGATTTTTCGTCCAGTGAGATCAGAACTGAACCAGATCGTGAAATGATGGTGTTGTGAACAGTGGGTTTGAGGTTCGATGCTGAAGCTGCAGCAGCACAGACGTGTCAGCACTTTCTACTTCAGTGCAATCAATTGATCTGTGACGCTCCGTCACCACCACCACCTCCTCCACCTCCTGCTCTGGGGCCTTGATAGGAAACTGATGGGGGAGGAGGGTGTGAACAAAGAGCAGGGGGTGTGGACGTGAGGTGAACATGTGACCAGTGTCCAGTGACCAGAATCATCCTCTGATCTTATCTTTAGCTTCTGTTCTAAACTGAATGTTTACGGCTACAGTGGGGAAGCTTCTGATCGGTTCTTATCAGTTCTGATCGGTTCTGATCGGTTCTGATGCTGCAGAAAAGGTCTAATCACAGTGGAACTGTTTTATGTGTGGAGGTCTGCATGATACCTTGGAGCATCCAACAACATGCTACAACATCCAACAACATCCCACAACATCCAACCTTATACACGAACGTCCTACGACATCCAGGAACAGCCTTCAGCATCCAACATCATCCTACGACAGCAATAAAAATCCTACAACATCCATCAACATCCAACGACATCATACAACATACGACCTCACACAAGAACATCCTACAACACCAAGAAACATCCTGGACCATCCAACAACAAATCCTACCACATCCATCAACATCGCACAACATCCAACCTCATACACAAACATCCTACGACATCCAGGAACAGCCTTCAGCATCCAACATCATCCTACGTCATACAACGACATCAATCAAAATCCAACAACATCCAACCTCATACACGAACATCCTACGACATCGTACAACATCCGACCTTGTAGAAGAACATCCTACAACACCAGGAAACAGCCTTCAGCATCCAACATCATCCTCTGACATCCATAAAAATTCTACAACATCGCACAACATCCAACCTCATACATGAACATCCTACAACACCAAGAAACATCTTTATGCATCCAACATCATCCTGGACCATCCAACAATAAATCCTACCACATCCATCAACATCACGCAACATCCAACCTTATACACGAACATGCTATGACATCCAGGAAAAGCCGTCAGCATCCAACATTATCCTACAATATACAACGACATCAATCAAATTCCTACGACAACCAACAACATCCTACGACATCCAGAAACATCCAACCTCATACCAAAACATCCCACAACATCCAGCAACAGTCCACAGCATCCAACGTCCTCCGAGAACATCCAACAACATCTGCCATCATCCAACATCATCCGACATGGTCCAACAACATCCTATGACAACCAACATTATCCTTCAACACCCAGCAACATCCAACGTCATCCATCCAGCAACATCCAACAACATGACGCTGATATTTCAAACCTGAGAACTTTTTGAATTTCACAGCAGTGAAACTTCAGTCAATAATAATCAACATTGATCAACACGTCAGTAGTTTTTACAACTGGCCCTTTGAGAGGAACTGGATTGTTGATAACGCCCCCTAGTGAAAACGGCTTCTATGAGACAATATTCACCAGTTAAGAGTAGAATACACCATATTGTTTCTTTGGACTTTTGCTGCTGGTCTTGTAGTTATCTTATGTGATTAATCGCGATTAACCAGTGTTGCTACATGCTAATCTACCTAGCAAAACTTTGGTCAATGATGAACTAGTGTCCGTGACTCCAGCCTTTATGTCATGTAGTACTTTTCAAATCGTGGGTCGGGCCCCAATGGAATATGGCACGTTGGACAGAAGTGTACCGCTGCTCTAATGGTTAAATGATAATAAGCATCCAGCCACTAGGTGGCAGCCATTTCAGCATTGATTAATACAGATAACATGTTAAGAGGTGCGCAAAGAAATTGAATCCCCAGGTTGAGGGCCGAGCGCGAAAATGTTTCCGTCCCCTAGGGGGAGCGTAAATGACCAGACTCTGGTTATAAACAATAACATGAGGCAGACTTCAAAATATAGGTCAGTACCGCACTGTGGCGGACCCTGGTGGTGGAGCAGAGTCAAGCTGAGCAAACAAACAGACGTCCAATATCACAGTTACACAGTTGAGGCGTTAGCCCGCGTCTTCTTACCTGTGGGTGTCATGTAATACGCCTCTATGTCGGCCATGTCCGTGTGCAGAGCACAGTCCAAATAACTCTGGATAACTTTCCTGCTGTAGTAGTAGCGCGCGCCCATCAGAATGAGGGGCGCGCAGCAGGTCAGTGTGACGGATTTGGTCACGTAAAAGCACATTACTATGGAGAAATGGAAGAAAAATAAACGACACCTGTCAGAAAAGAGAATCAGATGTTTGATTTTTGGAATTGGAATTTGACTCCAAAAAAAGACACAGGTGAAAATACGTAGAAACAACAAGTATCATCAGCAAATACAATGGAATCAACGTTCACAAAACAGGTCACTGTCCTCCAACTGCCCCCTAGAGGGAAGTTGGGGTTGATGAAATAATTATTGGCACCGTTTCCGAGGGAAACTCCCCACTGTTCACTCTGCACCTTTTATACAAATGGAGACCAGATGATACTGGAGCAATTAGTCGGGTGTGACGCTGACGGGGGTTGGGTTAGATAGGGGGCGCAAGACTTAAGGCAGTTGGTGTAAGCATGTGGCAGCCAGAGGTTTTGGGGATGCCCGGTGTCATGCACTGCGCCCCAGTGTGGTCAGCGCTGGAATCCGGATCAGAATGTGTTCTGATGGTGTGAACGGACACTGTACGGGATCTGGAGTTAATCCGAGATCTTTGACTCGGAGTCGAGTTATTTTCTAGTCCGATTCTCGGGATTCCAGAGGATTTTTACGCTAAATACGGACTGATCGATGTCAGTGCGTCACTGCTGCATTATCTGCTGCTGCTGCTGCCGTGAAGATGCGCAGGCGAAAGGGGAGGAAAGCGCACGCATGCGTGTGCGCGCCGCTCCTGGGCGGGTTTGCTTTGTGGGGGATGCGTGCGCGCACCAATCCTCAGATTGCGTTCTGATTTTTTACGGCACCGGCGGCGTGACGTCGTCACCTCCGCAGCAGCAGCAGCAGCAGGAGGAGGAGGAGGAGGAGGAGGAGAAGGAGGAAGAACGCCGGTTCCACACATGCATCCAGCATGCATGCACACATGCATGCGCCTGCCCGGCCATGCCTGCCTATTGTTACAGGGTGGCTCGATGTTCAACCGAGTAAATGGAAAAGAAATGACGTGTTTTTTTATCAAAAGAGTGAATTTCCCTGCGAATCACATGACGATCATCACATCAGTAAAAACTGTGAAGGAAAACAGTGACATATTCCAGGAACCAAGTCCCTGCAGGAACGGCTGAGCCGGCACCCGGGCTCGGTTCTCCTGCTGCAGAGACCCGCAGTACTCACCTGTCAGGAGAGCGTACAAAAACTGGGTCCGGGGCTGCTGCTTGAGCCCCCTGAAAGCCGTGTTGGGTATCCGCTCCATGATGCCCTCGTAGAAGATGCGGCGCACCTCCTCCTGATCCCCGAGCTCGAACTCCCGGATGAAAACCGCATCTCCCCGCATCACATCCTTGGCCTCGGCGGGATCCAGAGCCGCTGCGGCGGCGGAGGAAGAGGAGGACGTGGAAGAACTCCACATCATCGACTCTTTTTTGGTCCCACTCCCAGGTATAGCCTCGTGTTCGTCCGCAACGATTTTAGTCTCGCAAACCATTTTTGGAGACGATAAATGCATGCAACTGGCCGCGTAAAAAAACCCAAGGAGAGTTTGGGGGTGGGGGCGCAGAGCGGAGTGGTTCAGAACCCGGCGGTAGAGATGGTGGCGGTGATGAGGGTGAGGATATGAGGGGGAGGTTGTTTTTTTTTTTCTGAAAAAACGGAGAAACGATGGAGGGGAGGCGGCGGAGGGGGATGTTCTGCTGCAACCCTGAGCGTTTCTGACGACCAAGACTCGTCGGCGTGATCCGGGCCGTACTTATAGGCCGGCAGGGCGGGGAGCTCCGGGTTCAGGGGTTGGGGCTGGTCTTCCCTCTGCGCAGATTGGTGGAAATGAAGCATTGATGAAGGGGAGGGTGGGGAGACTTTCTCCCTCCCTCCCTCCCTGTCTCTCCCTGTCTCTCCCTCTCTTTGCAGGTGCACAGACAGACCGGCCGAGGAGGGGGGAGGAGGAGGGTGAGGGGGAGTGGCTCGGTCTCGGTCTCTCCGCAGGTTTACGAGTCTTACAACGCCGAGTACCTCGCGCTTTGTTTAGGGGCCGTGAACGCGCCCCGGGCGTGCACGGGCGTGAACGTTGCACGGGTGGAATGTGCGTCAAAGTGAAAACACAAAGCGTGTTGATTCACTTTCTATTTCATTGTTTTTTTTACTACAACCCCTAAACGCACCACGACGCGTTGCAGATGCTGCGGCGGATGCTGGACGCCGGTCTGTCACAATGAAACCTAAAGCGTGTCTGGGCATCGAACCCCCAGCCCTCCGGCCCGTCCTCTGCCGGGATGAGTGACAGCTCTGCTGCAGTGCAGCACAGCTCCAGCCCCGGGGCAGAGCAGCGCATCTGGAACCTCCCAGCATCCGAGGAGGAGGAGGAGGATGAAGATGCTGGAGCAGACTCTGGTCCTTTGTTGTCCTGGTCCAGGACTTTAACCATCGATCAATCTCTGCTCTGTGTGCTTTTATTTTGAAATCCGCCTCTGTTCTGTTTTATTCTCTAACTGTTCCATGTGATTCTGTTGATGCGACTACTGACGGGGGCAGAGCGGAAGCTGCGCCGTCAGCCGGATGAAGGTGTGGGTGACGGTCTTTGTTGCTGCGGCTCCTCCACCTCCTCCACCTCCATCAGCAGCAGCAGCAGCTGCAGAACTAGTTTGAACTGGAAGAAACCTGCTATTGATAAGGAAGGAGCCGCATCCTCCCCCACTCCCTCCCCATACTTTAAGGTTCTCCACCCTCCTCCCCTTCATCCCAGTCGCAGACCTCCCTGGGCGAGGAAGAGGAGGAGGTGTAGATATCTGCTCCCCATGTGCTCCTCACCCCTGTCCGGGGGAGAAGATGGATTGGCTGGTCAGCAGCAGCAGCAGCAGCTCTGCAGAGAGCGCAGTCTGAGTGTCTGGCTACAGGGTGGAGGAGGCGCATGCGCACTGCTTCCCAGCCAGCGCCGGTACCGTGGGTGATTATACAACCATGAAACAGCATGGTTTCCATATCTGGGACAGATCCAAAAGCTGGTTCGCGACCCAATAGTGAACCATCGGGAGGGTTTAAAGGGACGAGAGGTTGATAATGAATATTTTTGTTGTCTAGTCAGGAATGATTATTACTGTCCATCTTACATCTTCACCTGCTGATCTGTTAATGGGACATTGTCTCCACGACTGACACCCAAATCACACTGTACCCCACATTACCTTCCAATGAGCGGTGAGTCCATTGGATTATTATTACCTAAGATTGTCTTTAGGAGACACAAGGATGGACAGGATCAGGAATGATGGAGGTGATTGAGAGGGTTTGGACATGTTCAGAGGAGGGACAGGGGACACACGTTGGCAGAAGAATGATCCTAGAATGACCCTTCTTGTTTTTCTTTGTCTTCTTTCTCTTCTTGTTCTTCTTGTCCTTTTCTTGTTCTTGTTCTTTTTGTTTGGAAAAAAACAAAAGAAGACAGATTGAGATGGTTTGGACATGTTCAGAGGAGGGACAGTGGACACACATTGGTAGAAGAATCCTAGAATGACCCTTCTTCTTCCTCTTCTTCCTCTTCCTCTTCTTGTTCTTGTTCTTCTTTTCTTTGTTCTTCCTTTTCTTGCCCTTCTTCCTGTCCTTCTTCCTGTCCTTATTCCTGTCCTTGTTCTTGTCCTTGTTCTTGTTCTTTTTGTTTGAAAACAGTGGACACACGTTGGGAGAAGAATGATCCTAGGGATGGAGCTACCAGGTAGGAAACAACGAGGAGATTGATGGATGCAGTGAGGGAGGACATGGAGGTAGTTGGAGTCAGAGTAGAAGATACAGAGGACAGGAGGAGATGGAGAAGGAGGATTCACTGTGGAAACACCTGAAAAAGGGACAGACCAAAAGGAAAAGAAGACAAAGAAAAAATAGGTAGAAGACAGGAGACAGAGCTGGAGATGGAGGAGTTAAAGATGCTGCTGAGATTGTCTTTAGGAGAGACAAGGATGGACAGGATCAGGAATGAAAGTTTGGAGAAAAAGCCAGAGAAGACAGATTGAGATGGTTTGGACATGTTCAGAGGAGGGACAGTGGACAGAAGAAGAATAGTTAATGTCAGTATTCTGACTCCTTCTACTACTTTACTATTATTAATAGTCAGTAACTTTGATTAACTTATCAATGTTATGGTTAAAATACTGGTTCCATCAATGTCTGTTTTGGTTCATCTGTCTTTTCTGTCTCTTCTGTCTTTTCTGTCTCTTCCTTCTCCTTTCCTTCCATCGTCCACTGTCCTGAGACAGAAACAGAAGTCTTTGTCTGTGCAGGTCTGAGGAAATGAAAGTGCAGTCTGTGCAAATATGGACGTGTCAACAACAGACAAGACGGACGCTTTGACCAGGCGTGAGTGACTGACAGATGAGACGGTGAAGGATGAGCTCCACTTCTTCAGGACGTCTTCCAAGTCCTTTGGTTTCACATTGACGATCCCTGTTAAATTCCTAGATCTAGAGAAGTTAGAACGACTCGTCTTCTCTCATACATCCACCAAACTTCTCTCCAGATCCAAGATAAGGTCCACATACCGACAGCTGATGTCTTAAGATGCCGTGACCAGGGTGTAGGAGAGTCTTCACAGAGGACTCAGAAGACGTTTTGTGTTGAAAAGGAGCAATGATTGGTTGATAGTCTAAGTCTGATTGGTTGTAGTCTAAGCCAATCAGAAAGAGACCTGGGCAGGTCTTCTTGCCTTATAGGGAAATAAACAGTCTCATACGCGTGACATGGTACAGCAGGACACACCCACAAGCAAGACGATGGCAAGTGTCAACTTGAGGTTACGATAAAGACGTCTGTCAAAATGTCTAAACATCTATTTTGTTTTTATTGTTCCACTACATTTCATTATGATAGTTGATACAGAACAAAATACTGAACTGTTTTAATGTGTTTTTAAAGTAAAGTAACTAGTTATTAGTTACTTTTATAATTTAGCAACTAGTAACGTAACTAGTAATGTAACTAGTTACTTTTTCAGAGCAGTAACTAGTAAAGTAATATGTTACTTTTTTAAAGTAACTTGTCCAACACTGATTAAAACACACTTTCTAAGACAAATCTTGTCTGTCTCCAAAATTCCATTGAAGAGCTGAGTGAGAAAACTAAGCACTTCCATACCTCCACTGGTATGTCATCGGGACCGACTGCCTTTCCACTCTTCATCCTCTTCAGAGCTTTTCTAACTTCATCCTTTCTAATCTGATCGA
>JAFBJS010020220.1:228562-244021 GCA_016785265.1 Paraplagusia blochii
GATGTGTATAAGAGACAGATCATGGCTGGTCTCTCCACCGTCCCTCCACCTTAGCTGACTCTCTTCTATCTCAGATCACTCCTGACTCTTTTCTCCAGTTGTTCCATCCTGACTCCACTCTATTCTCCTCCACAGTCTCCACTGCTCTGAACAGTTGATCCTCAGGATCTAAACTCCTCCACCTTCTCCTCCTCTGCTCCTTGTAACCTCCTCATTCCACTGTTCACCCTTTCATTCCCACTCATAGACTCTGTCTGTCTACCACTGACCTTCGTTCCTCTTCTCTCTGGTCCAAACCTCCACCTCTCTAGGTTCTCTTCTAGTTGTTGTCTACTCTCACTGCAGATCTCAATGTCCCCTTCAAACATCATCGTCCATGGAGACTCTTGTCTGACCTCATCTGTTAATCTGTCCATCACTAAAGCAAACAAGAAGGTTCTCAGGGTTGATCCTTGATGCAGTTCCACCTCCACCTTGAGGTCTTCTGTCCGTCCAACTGTCAACTCACCACTGTTGGAGTAGAGTCAGAGTAGAATAAGGAGAGAACAGGAAAATATATTTTCATTCCCATATTTTCTGAAAATTAATCCTCAAGGGATTAATAAAGTTCTATCTGTCTGTCTGTCTGTCTGTCTGTCTGTCTGTCTGTCTGTCTATCTATCTGGATGGTTTACTGTTGAAACACCTAAGAAGGGACAAGAACTAAAGAGTAGAAGAAGAAGAAGTTTTTTGCTATATATAAAACAATTTTATTGCACTCGTATTGTTTCATGTTCAGGTTTATTATACTTTAGTTTTAACTTGTTAAATTTTGAAGTTTATTATATTTTTTTATTGTGGTTTTGCGATTTACAAACCGATGTGATCGTCTTTGAACACAACACGGGGAGCACGAGCCAATCAGAGATGAAACGAACCCCCTCTCGTCACCGCGCTGCGCTAATTTACAACTACGTTGGAAAAATGTCGTATTAAACAGCAACGATCCACATGTTTTGTAAATCAGTCTTTTACGTCACGACCCAAAGTAGGCGGAGACCATTTTGTTGTCATCATCGAACATGATTGAATGTCGATGACCGCAGACTTTCTGCTTGAATAGGAGCGGATTCCAGGGTGAAATTAACCGCACGCTGATAACGGCGTTTCCCACGATAAGGCCAGAAAAACAGGTATAAGATGTGCGACTTCCGCGGTTTATGTGTCTTAACCAGTGAGGATCGATCTGTAGCAGCGGCCGGCGATGCCATTGTTGTTGTTAATGTTAGCATTAGCAGCGATATCGGCACCGATCTGCAGCGTTAGGCTAGGCCGCATTAAATATGTTTATCGTGAACCAAATCAGTTTCCATGTGAATTCGATGCTTCAGTATTGAATCCGGCGATTTCTACCGACTTTTTTGAGCCTAAATTCTAACGTAAGTCGTGGCTGACTGTAAAGTAACGTATCTGGGCGTGGAAATGGGAGACAGGTGTTACTCGGTTTCGACTCATTGCTGCCCCTCGGTTTGGTTTCTAACGAACTCTAACGGATTTTGATATCGTTTCCAGGATCGATCGTCATGTCGTTGAACGAGGAGGCCGCCGGACGAGGGAGATGAGTCGACCCCAGTCTCGGCTGTCGTGTGTGGGCAGCACCGGCTGAAAAGGACGATGGAGCTCCGTGGACGAGCCTGACTCACCCGGACTTTTTGTTTTTCTCTGAGACCTGACTAAGACTTTCTTCTCACAATGTCTGTCTCCGTGAGTATTACACTGTTTTTATTCTCTCTTGTTCCGGTTCATTATTGCACAGACTCGACTCAGTCTGGACTCAGTCTGTAAAACATATGTTGGGGATTTTTCTCGTGTTCTTCCGTCTTTTAGAGTTTTCTTATCTGGACGTGGATTCGCTAAAACAGCTGTGAACAAAAACAACATGAAACAATGTAAAGTCTTTCTTAAAACACTGTTTTGTGTAACATTGGGCCACAACTGGTTCCTTTATTTAGTCTTTAACTCAAGTATGAGAACAAAAATCATTTTTTTATTCTAATAATCCAGTGTAGAAATTGTGAAAAGAACTCTGAACCAGTTTTGTTCCGTTCCTCAACCCTTTATTGCGCCACAAACTGGTATCTGTCTGGTACTATTTTCATGGACCGGTTGTTAAGTTATGGCAGATAAATACCCCAAAAATTTGATTTTTTTCCAGTGTTCTGAAATTTTTTCCTACCTATAAATTCTTCCTACCTGAATTTAACTGTGCATGGACACAACAAGGATTTCTCAAGTGCACACAGCCTATAATTTTCTCCTACCAGACCAGTATACAAGGTTAGAATCTTGTATCAATGACACATCATTGAAAAGATTCTAAATCTATCTGCGTCATTTTGAGTTTATTGGACCCATTTAATAAAACAAGATTCACGGTGTTCTGAAATATTTTGCTACCTATAAAATCTTCCTACCCAAATTAGCTGTGAATGGGCAGAACCTGTATAAAAAGATGGAATCTTGTATCAATGACTCTGCGTCATTTTGAGTTCATTGTTGTTGTCTTCACTGAGAAAATATTTCCTAATCAAATATAGTTGCATTATTGATGATGGAATCCTAGCCATTCTATTGGTCAGTTCTTTTGTTGATATGGGTATGGATCAAGTGGAAGGAATAGACAGATGGGGACAAAAGGAAAAATTATTTCTCTGTGGACCGGCATCAATTCACCCACGGACCGGTGTCGGTACCCGACCCAGTGGTTGGGCACCACTGCTTTATATGAGGACATATAACAATGGTGCTAGAATACACAGTTGACTGTACAGAGACTGAACCAAACATCAGTCTTATATAATATTATTAGTAGTAGTTGAAGTATTTATAGTATTTCTCACTGTTGTTTTCTTCAGGTTTCAGTAGGAAAATCCTGTGAAATCATAAACACCTCTGACTCTGAGCAGACACTGATACTAATTCATTATACTAAGGTGTAGTTGTGGTGACTCTGATGTGTTTAGGTGTAGTTGTAGTTGTGTTACACCACCAGTCTGGTGCATGATGTTAAAAACATTGTATTCTCCTTGGACCGCTCTACTGTATCATCTGAATACTTATCGCCTCCGTCCCTCTTTTATGTGAGTCCCACATGGCTCCATTGAGTCCCGTGGTCCCTGGGGGGGCGAGGCCCTTAGAAAATGAAAGGGGTCTTGGCTCCCTGTCATTGGACGGGCAATTAAACCCTAAACATTGAGGGACAGATGTGCCTCTTGCCGTCCCCCTCCTCCCCCTCTGACTCTCATCCCACTCATTACCATTAAACCCCCTGTTGTCCATTTGATCATTGATCGTCCCCTCACTGTGCCTCCTTCTCCTTCCTGCCCCCTGGTGACGGGGGCAGCTGGAGATTGGGATTTGTCCTTAATGACGGTTTGATTTACTTTTGTCTCCTGTCGTCGCTCTGGCTCCTCACAAACAGATGTGTCACTGTAGAAAAAAAAACAATAGAATAGAGAATTATCAGGGAATAAAACAGATTAGATGATATTAACAGGACAGATGGACAGATAGATAGACAGATAGATGGACAGATAGACAGATAGATGGATGGACAGATAGATGGACAGATAGACGGATAGATAGAAAGATAGACGGATAGATGGATGGACAGATAGATGGACAGATAGATGGATGGACAGATAGATGGACAGATAGACAGATAGATGGATGGACAGATAGATGGATGGACAGATAGATGGACAGATAGATGGACAGATAGATAGATGGACAGATAGATGGACAGATAGACAGATAGATAGATGGATGGACAGATAGATGGACAGATAGACGGATAGATAGATGGACAGATAGATGGACAGATAGAAAGATAGACGGATAGATAGATGGACAGATAGATGGACAGGCAGATAGATAGATAGAAAGATAGACGGATAGATAGACGGATAGATAGATGGACAGATAGACAGATAGGTAGATGGATAGACAAGCAGACAGATAGACGGACATATAGACGGACAGACAGGTAGCTAGGTAGACAGAAAGGTAGATAAATAGTTGGGTGGATAGATAGATAGATAGATAGCTAAGTAGGTAGGTAGGTAGGTAGATGGGAAGGTAGGTAGGTAGATAGATAGATAGATAGGTAGATAGGTAGATAGATAGATAGGTAGATAGATAGGTAGATAGATAGATAGATAGATAGATAGATAGGTAAATGGGTGGATAGAAATAAAGAACTTTATTAATCTTTTATTAATTAATATCAATTCTCGTTGCTCCTTTGTGAACAATCTAGTTATCAAAAACCTGGTTGTTGGTTTTTATTTCGTCTTTTTTTTGTGTCTTCTTGACTCCAAAGTTAATTCCTGAATACTTCGTCCACATCAAGTCAGATTTATTACACTTTAGATTTGAGACAAAAATATAATTTCTTCTATTAAATCAATTCTTGCACCTGGTCTCATGTTGAACGGACAATGAGATTCTTTAATGACTGGTTTTAAACATCAGTCTTTGTCACATTCATGTCAAAGTAACAGGCTCCTCCTCCTCCTCGTCCTCCCTGCAGTGTAGATCTAACATTAAGAAATGAATATAAACCTTCAGTCACCTCAGCCTCCAGACTGCAGACCAGCAGAAACCATCTGAAGATGTTGAGGACTCTGGTCTGCAGTGATGGTTGGAGATGGTGTTTGTTTGTAGAGTCAAACATGAAGTCATTACTGTGACGTCCATCCGTCCATTCTCCCGTCCACAGCTCCACACTGTTCATCACTCTGTCAATGGACCTGTTTGTTTGTCCAGATGCTGCAGGAGCTGGTTGATTAAAGCCTCCTTTATAGAGCCTGTCTCCCTGCCTGTCTCCCTGTCTGCCTGTCTGTCTGTCTGGGTGAGAGAAAGAATGACTGCGTTTGACGGTTTTCACTTCTGTTCCTCTCAGACGGTTCTGGCCAAGGCGTTGTTTGACAACACGGCTGAGAGCCCTGAGGAGCTGGCGTTTCGGAAAGGTGACATCCTCATGGTTCTGGAGCAGGAGCAGAACGGTGGACCGGGCTGGTGGCTCTGCTCCTTACATGGCCGCCAGGGCATCGCCCCTGCCAACCGCCTCCGCCTCCTCCAGACGGCACCACCACCCAACTCGGAGCTACGGCGCGGCCCCAGCGAGGACTCGGTTTACCTCTCACCCTGCCACCCTCTGACCCGCTCCGCCGTCAGCAGCAGCGCGGAGGAAATCGACGGGGTCTACCGCTCGCCGCCCGGTGCGGGCGAGGGCAGGGGAGTAGCGGTGGCTGCTGCGTTGAGACCAGGGGAGCTCCGCAGGGCAGAGGGGGGTCGTCCACGTTCACACTCCAGCTCAGGCGTCAGGCCCAGGCCTGACTGGGACGTCGGGGTGGCAGGGCGTCCGCGCTCACCGTCCCTCAGGGGACGCGGCACAGAATCTACGGGAACGCTATACCAGACTCCAGTGAGTCCAGTACCATCAGCAACTCAACAGTGCCGACCAACTGCCGCCCCTGTGGCTCCAGAGTCGGTCTACCTCTCCCCCAGGGCGGCTGATGAGCCGGAGGACGCAACGTATCTGATCCCCAGGGAAACGCTGACAACAGGACAGACAGAGGACTGTTATCTGGTACCTAAAGGTACGCCATTAGCAGGTGATGAAGTTTACCAGTCTCCTTCAGGAGCAGCAGCGGGAACGACCGGTGGACCCGCTGTCGTCAATGGTACAGCCCAGGCCAAAGTGAATCAGGACACACCCGGAATGTACCAAACGCCCACCGCCGTGGGGGCGAACGTCCACAGGACTCAAGCCGCTGTTTTGGCCCACCAGCATCCACTTCCTTCTTCCCCCGCTCATGGATCTCCCAGACTTAACCCTGCAGTTTCCAGGGGCAAACCTGGCCTGGCCGCTCACCGTGGATCGCCTCTGTTAGTCAGAGCGGGCCAGGTCCGGGTTCCCGGGTCACCAAACTTTGCTCGCAAACCACCGCCGCCTGCACCTCCAGTGAGAGGCGTCACCAGGAAAGACACACAGGCAGCGCTCGCATCTGTTGACAATAACGCCGTCCCAAAACCAACTGCTCAGAACAACTGTGGCGGTCCGAAGCAAGAAGAGACGAGAGACAGACAAAAAGACGGTCCTCAGAGCCAGAACGAGAGGACGACCAATGGTTTGGATAAAAATGGCAGTGTGGACCGGAAGAGAGGAGACGGTCAGGAGAAGTCGGACTCAGTCAGTGAGCAGGTATGTACCCGGAGACCCTCCAGGGTGGGACGTTATTTCCATTTTCAACAGTCTGCACAAGTAACTGATTCATGTCTCTCTGGGGGACGCAGGTGTACGACACTCCTCCCACTGCTAGGTGGCAGCGTCCTGTCTTATCGTCTGTTGGTGACGACGACGGCATTTACGACACCCCGCGCAGCGTTCCGCCGCAGGACTCCGACACTGAGGTAGAATGGACTTCTTTCTTTGTCTTTTTATTGATGGTAAAATGGGAAGTTTAGTCCAATTTTTTTGAGCGTACAGCAAACAGTTTGTCGCAAAAAGTCCTGTCCATTTTTTACGGCAAGGTATTAAACGCAGAAGTCGCTTCTTCAGAACGTAAAGATTCTGGTTTGCGAGCGGTGGCAGGGTTGGACATGTGATTGTGCTTGACCAATGGAGTCGCTAACGTTACCGATATAGAGGAATTGTCCCAAAAGTCTTTATCTGTTCCGAAATGAGTGAAAACACAGAATTTTATACAATGTTGAGGTAAATTTGTAACTAAAACTTTACAGTTGGCAATTTTGAGGTGGAAAATCCTGGTTGGTTGGGAAACCAAAAACCTTTTTTTTTTTTTTGGACTTAAATGACAGAAAAAGTCATAGATAAAATGCTGAAAGGTAAAATGTGGACATTGCAGGGAAAAGGTAGACGTATGATCACAACCCAAACCAGTCACATAATTTAGAGGAGTTTGTTGGACCCGATTACAAAGATAAATGTACTGCACCTGGCCCCCAGGCCTTATTTTGCCCATTCATGATCAAGGTATTTTTCCATCCACAACTCGATACAGGACTTGTTTTTTGTGTCTTGGATCAGTTGAGGTCCAACAGTGAAGACAACAGCCCATCGTTCCATCACGGTCAGTAGATCCTGAGTTCATGTATAGATTTTCCTCTGATGACGTCACAGCGTGGAGACGATCGCCTCTGTCTCCGGTGACGACGGTTTTCACTGTCGACTTTTTTTTTTTTCCCCACACGTTTTCCCAGAAAGAAAGTGGAATCTGTGACAAACTGGTTTGTTGACATCGTGTCTGTGCATGTGAAGAGCAGATGAACCAGTATCAGTATCAGTATCAGTATCAGTACCCCGTCAGAACCTCTCACATTCCCACGAGCGTACAGTACTGCAGTATCTCCCTGCCCCCTCCGCCCCGCCAGACCAGGCCAGGCCACACCTGTCTGTGTCTGCGGTGAAGCCTGTCTATCCAGTCCACATGCTGCTTCTATTTTCTCCACAGTCACACCCATCTGTCACTGCCATGCTGAGGCCCAAACCCCAACCCTGCCCTTCCCCCTCCTCCCTCCAGTGGTCTCCACTTTAATGTCCGCCTGTGGCCTGGCCAAGACTTCCTCCTCATCTGCAATTACTGTAAGCTGCAGATGGTTCCTCTTTGATGTGAAAGTCCTCCAAATGTTGAAGACCTGTTGGTGGTCAGTCGGTCTCTCAGTTTTTCGGTTCCTTTTTGTCGTCAACACAACATCTGCCGAACAAGTTAGTATCAAAACTTGTCCGTTGCTGGGTCTCAGGGGCAGCTGGCACCACCCAAATCCAGGTGGACCATATTGTGGCCCTTCCTGTGGGTGGGGAGCCCATTGGAAGTTGGGACAGTGCTGTGATCAGAGCATCTCAGTGGCAACCAGGAAGCTAATGGATTCGAACCTGAAACCTTGCGGACCCAAATCCGCTTCCTTAAACACTAGGCCACCGCTTTAAAAATGTAATAACGTGGGAGTTTGAGTTGTGTTCTGTGCCTTTATCTTGCACCAACAACACAAAAAACACAATCTGGAATTTGTTAAAAGAACGAGTTAATCCCACACTTCAATAACAGCGTTCATCTGTTGCTAACGCGTTACGAGAAACAATACGAATAATGTTCAGAAAAGAAGAAAACTCATCTTCCTGACAATTGTTCCATTCTGTGACAATGACACGTATGGACCAGTCAGTCTGGTCTGTCAGTGCTGCCCCCTGTTGTTGACTGGTTTTCTCCTCTGTATCTATGTTCTCTCATGTCCAGTGTAGCAGGTTGAGGTAAAAATCGTGAAGGGATAATCACTTGTCGTAACTCTGTATACACTACATGGAGTCGCATGCCGGCGCCAAAAATTCTCGGATCGGCAGAAAGTCGCATGACTCAAAATATTTTAACCGTATGCTTACGATCGCACAGTATTCGCCAAGCTTTACGATAAAATTACAGCAGCAATATACCGCACGGTTCTGTCCACTATTTATGGTGAGGTATTTGTTGCAGAACTAGCCCCTTCAGAGCGTAATACGATTTTGGTTTGCAAGCGATGGCACAGTTTGATTGGACTAAACCAGACATGGGTGAAACTTTTAACTCGGGGCCACATTGGGGGCCAAGACAGGAGCAAATAGATGGCACGTTAGTGTGACCTAAGATAAGAGTCAAGTAAAACTCCAATCTGCTTAAATGCTGTTCGTCTTTTGTACGCCATCTATTGGAGAAATCATGCTATTGCAGGGAAAAGGCAGAAGTCAATAACTTGGTGGAATATAACTAGCTATAGGAACGCAGTTTTGCTAAACCGAAAAGCAACAATCTCATTAGAAATTATTAAAAATTGAAATCAAATAAACTTAACACTCAGATTAGAAATGTATGATAATTAATATGGTCTAATGAAGTAATGTGAGTAACTGGAATCGTTCAAGTCAAGTTCTGTCTCCCATAGGTCTACGATGTCCCCACAATTACTCTAAACGCCGCAGTGGATATTCAGCCGGATGAGGTCGACGAGGTCTACAGTGTTCCTACTCTGCCGGGTGTTCCTCTGGGACCAGGAGAGTCCATGTCCAGCTTGTCAACTGAAGAGGGTGCGGGACATGCCGGGCAGGTCTACTGTGGCTCTGCATCTGACAAACGAGTCAGCAGCGGCTCCTCGGAGCCCGAATGCGGCATCTACGACATGCCAGCACTGACTATTGAAGTCCTGCCTCACTCCTGCTCCTCCTCCTCGTCCTCCACCTCCGCCCGCCGCTTGTCCTGTTCCAGTAATGGCTCTGGTGACGTGACGTGGCGAGCCTCCCTCTCCAGCCTGGTCCAGTCGGTGCTGAGCACAGTCTCGGCTTCTGGCTCCACGTTGTCGTCACGAGACCTGGCCACCTCGCTGGCAGAAATCCTCTCCACCTGGAAGGCCAGTCACCTGGGTGACCCTCCACCTCCGCTGCAGCAGGCCTGGGCCCGTCTCTCAGACCTGCTGCCGGCTCTATCAGCAATAGGCCCCGCGCCTCCTTCTGAGGGTCTCCTGACACTGGTCCAGCGCTCCCTTGAGGAAAGCGCGCTCCTTTTACAGGCTCAGAGCCGACCCCGTTTACCTTCCCAGGATTCCCTATCCCGTAGACCGTTGCCGGCGCTCCCGGTGCCTGACGGAAAGTCCCCTGCAGGTGGGATGGGGTCTCGAAAGGGGAGCTGGATCCAGGAGAGACCTCTGCCTCCGACTCCACAGCCTGCCTTCCCCCTGCCTCCCGCTCCTTCAACAGTGACCGTCACAGTGGGACCTCTTGACGGAGAGGACGATCCCAGCAATGAGTATGCCGGTATCGGACTGACCCCCATCCAGCCACCGGTCCCCTCTGGAGACAGTGTGGGATACGTCAAACTCCAGGTGGGTTTCACTCTTTAGGAGGGTCTGTAAACCTGTGGAGAAACATCTCTGACGCATCTTTTATTTTCCAAACCAGGGAAAACCGGATCTACCTGCTGATTTGGTGGCAGAGAACGGACAAATACAAGCCATTACTGCAGAACCCAGGGTGAGTCCTGATTACAGGTCTACAGACCTGGTCTACAGACCTGGTCTACAGACCTGGTCTAGAGCCAGAGCTGCTGCAGATGTTGATGTCAGTCACTCTGTGACTCCAAGTCTCTTGCGCCAGTCGCTTCATCTGAAGAAAACAAACCCCCACTTGTGAATATTTCACACTGTTGCCTTGAACGTGAGATAAAGGCTTTAAGACGACAGGGTGGGAAAAGACAAGGAGCCATTCACTGACTGTGGTTGACGGCAGGAGACTTGTCCACTCATTCATTTACAATGTATCAGCATTACAGTATAATATACTATACTGTAGTACAGTATTGTATACACCAGTGTGCCCCAACCTTTTTTGCGCCACGGACCGGTCTTTAAATTGTAGCAGATAAATACCCCTTAATAAAATTCAATATCCAGTGTTCTGAAATATTTTCCTACCTATAAAATCTTCCTACCCATATTAACTACGCGTGGGCACAACAAGGATTTCTAAAGTGCACACAGCCTATAACTTTCTGCTACCAGACCAGTATACAAGGTTAGAATCTTGTATCAATGACTCTACTACCTATTCAAATATAGTTGCATTATTGATGATGGAATCCTAGCCATTCTATTGGTCAGTTCTTTTGTTGATATGGGTATGGATCAAGTGGAAGGAATAGACAGATGGGGACAAAAGGAAACATTGTTTCTCTGCGGCACAGCACCAATTCACCACGGACTGGTACTGGTCCCCTGCCCAGTGGTTGGGGACCACTGGTTTACAGTACAGTAAGGGCAGAACAGACTGTATTTTCCCAACCATTAGGCTAAGGCACTAAGCAAAATGAAATATTCATTAAGTCAAACACTGTTCAATACAAAATAATACACTAAGTTCTTTAATACTTTTCAACAAATCCACGAAACTCAACGTCATAAGTGTCAAGGTTTAACAGTTGGGTGATTTCAGATTTTTTTTTATATGCAGTATATACTGTACTTCTAAGGGAACCTGACGTAGTAGATTTCTTGAAGATACACCTCCCATCCAGGAGGCTACTTCATTTCTAATTGGCGAGTTTCTTCTTCTCTTCACATACAGATGACGCCCTCGCCCCCTCTGCCAGTGTCCCTCTCCCTGGAGGACTCGGAGCTGCTCTCCTTCTACTCCTCTCAGAGCCTGGCTCACCTCTCCAGCCTGGCAGACGCCATTGACGTGCTGTACAGCAGCGTGCAGAGCAACCAGCCTCCCCGCGTCTTTGTGGCCAGAGGAAAGAGTCTCATCGTGACGGCGCACAAGCTAGTCTTCATCAGTGACACCCTCTCCCGCCTCCTTACATCCGCCGACCTCCGGACTAAGGTGGGAAGGAGCGCCCTGAGGAGAAGCCTTGGTTGAAACATGCATTTGTCCAATGCGTCTCATAGATGTTTCTGTCTGTTTTGCCCTAGATCACCACCTCAGGGGGGCGACTCTGCCAGGCTTTGAAGGCAGTCGTAGTGGCAACTAAAGGTGCTGCCCAGAACTACCCCTCTGTGTCAGCCTCCCAGGAGATGGTGGACCGGGTGGCTGAACTTTCCCAGCAGGCGGCCGGCTTCTCCACTCTGCTTCAGCGTCTGGCAGAAATCTCCTCATGATGTTCGGCGTCATTTTTACAGGGAGAACTATCGAAGTCTCCACCTCGGTCCTCTCAGAATTGCCTTATTCAGGGTCTAGTCTCTCTGATTAGCACTGGTCCAGTGGTTACTGATGGTCTCTGCAGCTGCCAGTCAACTGGCTCTGGACCCTGATGGCTCTTCATGGTTGAAACGTGTGCTGTTTTCAGTCCTGTCCTTATGAACCCACCTCCGAGCGCACGTGTCTCTCTCAGTATTAACTTATTGAATCTTCACAGCCCTCCTGCTGTGGCTTTGATGCCGAAGTGGTGAGTGTCGCTGCCTGTCTCTCATGAAGGCCATTTTTCCTTCCTTCCTCTATTTATTCAGCCGTCCTTGTGTCCCAGATTTAGCACAGAAGACATCCTGACTCCGGCCTACTTTAATACTGTTTAATTCTTTATGCCGTATCCATTCTGTTCCCATAGAGGCATTTCTTCAGGGGACTTTTTTTACAGAGGAAATGAAAGCATGTGGTGTTTTTGTATGGAATCATTTTGGAGAACTAGCCGTAGTTTACCGAAGAATCGTTTCCTTATGTGTTCTTCCCGACAGAGGCGGGAGTTAATTCCTTCTTTTCTCAGTGACTTAACAATAATAATGGCAGTTTAGTGGCAAGTTGCTTAATACTGTTTTTCCCACGGTGGTGTCGCAGTCTGGCGGTGTTCATCCGAAACCTGCTGACCCGGGTTGCCAGTCCCTACATGTTCTCTTCTGTTCAGAACGACTTTGTTTGACTTTCTCATCTCCTCGTTGCTGTCGTGGAGCCACAGTTGGTCTGCTCTGAAGGTTTTTCTGGTTGAACTCAGTTGTACCGTTGTTCTGTACGTGGGTTCAATGGTGAAGGGGAGTCCACGGTACTGGAAATTATTTTTTTACTCACTCACTCAAGACAACACATTATAGCTGGTTTGCATGTCCAAGACCTGGAGTGAAGCACAATCGACTTTGACACCGATGTCACTGGTCATTTCATTCAAACTCCTGTGTGATTCAGTTACTGACTGTTTCTGTCTGACTGCCGTTCTTTATTTCTTTAGTGCAGTCGTCAGATACAGATATGTTTCTTATGCAATGTTAAACAGACTGGAAGTGTGTTTTTGATACCTTAACACCGCGGACCTTATATATTACTCAACTCTCGGGCATAGTTTTACTTACTATTACTATTCAGCATTTTTATAATCGAGCATAGCCTGAGTAATTCTTTTTTTTTGTGGTTGATTTTTAACCAAACGCTTGCAGTACGGTTTGTTCTTGTTGTTTTTTTGTTCTGCAGTGCCGCCTGGTGGAGGTTATAACCAATGCGCCTTCCTGCCCACAACACTAAACTGTACGGATGAAGAAAGCTTATCAAGTAACCTTCAGCTATAAATATTTATTATCTTTATATTTTTTGGCGTGATTGTTTTTTTTCCCAGTTTGCATGGCTTTAAATTGCTTGAGTTTTATATAACTGTGCACATCCATCACCAGGATGGTTCCTTTTGGTGATATACAATTTGATTTTCATCTTTTTGACATTTCGATTTCATCATATATGCCTGTATTTTTTGTACAAATATGTTGGGGATTTTTTTTTTTACAGTTTTCTAAACATGTGGCTGATTATTGATATTTGCAGAAGGTTCAAAATGACTTTTGCAGTTAAACAGACAGCTACTTTTACACTACAATGGGTGTCTCTGTGTTCCTATTCAGAATGCACAAATACAACTTTTGCTATTAAAAACTTGGCTGTTTGGTATTTTTAATGTCACAGTACTTGTTGTGTAAAATGTATTTAAGGGTTCACATTACACTTACTACCTGTTGGACAATATAGCAATTTGTAAATCAAAAAATATTGTAGATTTTTATTATAGTTTTCAACTGTACACCAACCAGAAAAAGGGGATAAATGTTAAATAATGAAAAAAATTATAATAAAAATTGACGGAATTATCTTTTTATGTTGCGTTAAATCCGCTTTAACAAATGTTAAACAAAAACTACACACTTCGTTCAGTACTGTATTCGGTTTAGTGACATCTAGTGGTAATATTTCGTGTTTGAATGTCCCGGATTTTACAACTAATGCTTGAAAAGCAAACAAGTTGACCTAAACTAACTGTTAAGTAACTAACTGTTAAGTTAGTTTAGGTTAAGAATAATCCTGTTAATAACCTTTATTGAGGTAAAATAGTAAAAGGAGAACGCTAAATTTGTCTTCGAAACAATTGGAAAAACGTTTGGCAAACAAGTCGATTCGTCTTTGCACTCGGACCAGTCGAACGTTTCCGGAAACTGCCGAGCGATGACGCCGAGAGTCCGCCGTAGCGACGCTTGTAGGAGTTTGTAGACGAGCGAAGGGAGCAAAATGGCGGACGAGGATATTACGCTTGATGGAAAACCTCTCCAGTCGCTCAGAGTTGCGGATTTGAAGGCCGCCCTGGAGCAGAGAAACCTACCGAAAAGCGGGCAGAAAAACACGCTCATCAAACGCCTGAAGGGGGTGAGTTTTCCGCTGTTTTTGTCGCGGCCGGAACGAGTCTGTCTAAGTTCAGTCCGAGAGAGAAGGGGGGGCTAACGTTATTGAGGCCGTAACAGTGTGTATGTGTGCGCATGTATGTGTATGTGTGTGTGTGTGTGTTCTCGGAAGCGGGAATACACAAACCGCCCTGGACGCCGACATTACACTATAACAACACTTTCTCTACGAAGTTATTACACATATTGACAGCTCCAAAACGTCAGTCAGACCAAGTTCTTACTTTACGATGGGGGAACGCGCCGCGCATCGTGTTGCTCACAGTTAGTGTGCACCTGTCAAGTCGAGGCCTAAGCTTCAGTCTGAAGCGAGCGGCTACACACTGGTGTTACAGTGACGTGACCGCGCGGCCAGGGCGCGCGCACGTTTGTGTACACCGTCACGAGCGCGCGCATCGTCGTGTAAACACTTCAACCAAAAAGTTTCTGGTCTTTTATTTGATCTTATTTCACTGCAGCGCGGTGTTATTGGCACTGGACTTTGCAGCGCGTCAACGGCGAAACCAGGGCCGTAGCAAGAGTTTAAAGACCGGGGTCACGTTGATGGGGGGCGGTATTTATTACCCCCCCATGAAGGAGTTTTTCCAACACGCTGGTTTTTAGATTTGAAAAGCTTAGATATGATTTAAATGTATAATATCTCAATATAAATACAAACTTAATATTATCTCTGCCTATTAATCCCAATATTTGAATACAATATATATTATAATACAATATACTGGCACTTATTTCTTGATCCTGAATTTCAAAGTGGTTTTTCGTTAAAAACATTTAGCAAATGTAGTGTAATATATACCACATTATGAGAAGAGTCCAACAGTGGACAGAAGAAGAAGGACAGAAGACTTAAAGGTGGAGGTGGGACTTCATCAAGGATCAGCCCTGAGCCCCTTCTTGTTTGCTTTAGTGATGGACAGATTGATAGATGAGGTCAGACAGGAGTCTCCATGGATCATGATGTTTGAAGAGGACATTGTGATCTGCAGTGAGAGTAGACAACAACTAGAAGAGAACCTAGAGAGGTGGAGGTTTGGACTGGAGAGAAGAGGAGCGAAGGTCAATCATAGCAAGAAAAACATTGGAATGGTGAGGTGACAAGGAGCAGAGGAGGAGAAGGTGGAGGAGTTTAGATCCTGAGGATGGAGGTGGAGAGGAGAAGGATAGAGTGGAGTCAGGATGGAACAACTGGAGAAAAGAGTCAGGAGTGATCTGAGATAGAAGAGA
>JAFBJS010020220.1:244089-258677 GCA_016785265.1 Paraplagusia blochii
ACTAAGGTGGAGGGACGGTGGAGAGACCAGACATGATGGATGGATTAGAGACACTAGGAATAGACAGAAGACAGAGCTGGAGGTGGAGGAGTTAAAGATGCTGCTGAGATTGTCGTTAGGAGAGACAAGGATGGACAGGATCAGGAATGAGGTGATTAGAGGGACAACACAGACAGGAAGGTTTGGAGACAAAGCTAGAGAAGACAGATTGAGATGGTTTGGACATGTTCAGAGGAGGGACAGTGGATACATTGGTAGAAGAATGAGCCTAGAGATGGAGCTACCAGGTAGGAGACAAAGAGGAGGTTGAAGGATGTGGTGAGGGAGGACATGGAGGTAGTTGGAGTCAGAGTAGAAGATACAAATGACACAATGGAAATTGTTGACTTGTTTTGACAACCCCTGAAAAAAGGCACAAGCCAAAAGGAAAAGAGGAAGAAGACACATTTATTTACCACCAATGAGTTGAAAACTTCATATAATAATAATTACAATTATATATATAAAATAGAGTAAAGCCATTGATGTGTATTTGAAATAATATCTTTTTCCAAAGAATCCTCCATTTTCAACAATTAGAGCATGTTAACAGAACTAACATCATTGTCCCAGGGTTTTCTAATCATCCATTATTAGTAGTCCTGTAGTTGCTGTAAATGGACCTCTATGGACTATGGAGATGTTGGACCAAAGACCAGACATTCACAGCTCTAATAGTCATCTACCACATTACCAATGGATAGAGTTGATTTCTGATTAGTTCACAGTTGTCTTCAGTGGCAGACTAGTGGTTAAGGCAGCAGGTTTGGGTTGGCAAGGCTTTAGGTTCGAAACCACCAGCTTTTTAGCAAAGCATTGTGGGTTTACTGAGGATCAAGATACTTTTGAGTAAATAATAAAACAACTGTATTTGTCATGTCAGACTTTAAAGATGCAACTGCTGTTATTACTGATTCAAATGTTAATAAAAAGGTGGAGTTCTAACATAATTATTCATTCATTCTGGTCTTAAGGGCTTCAGTCTCCATCACTGCCACCCAAATCACACTGCACCATACTGTTAACCTTCCTGTGGGTGCCGAGCTCACAGGGTTGGGATGGTACCATGTTGATTAAATCCAATATTTTACGTGTTTATTCAACGAGTTCAAACTATCACTAAAGACATGATATCGTTAAGACAGACAATTGGATATTTTTGAAGGAACAAGAATAGCTTGAATCAGTGTTGAAGTAGTTTATTTAAAGGTGAAAAAATTAGATGCAGTAGGATTTACTGGTGTGTTCTGTCAGAAATGTACTCAAACATTAGTTTTTTTTAGTGTTTCTTGTCCAAAAAGGTTGTGCGTGAGTATAATCGGGGAATTAAAAGAAAGAAAACAACCAAAGCCATCAAAGGATCACAGATCGCTCTCTCAACGTCACATAACAGTCAGCATTTTCTACATTCTATTCATCTAGTGTCATATATGGCCATTCGTCAAATCAAATAAAATGGGAACCAGGTGTTAAACTGTTAAAATATGGGTTTCTACCAGAGATAACACAAACTAGTAAGGACTGTAGGATAGATCAGGTTTGACTATAATGAAAAAACTAAAATAACTTTGTCCTTCTTGCATCTTTGACAGGCCCTGATGCTGGAAAACCTGCAGAAGACGTCCTCCTCCCACACGCACGGTGGGCTGCAGCCCAACTCTCAGGTAGAAGCAGGTCTTTACTTTTGACTTGATTAACGACGTCCATCCTGCAGTTTTACTGACGTCTGTTTCCGTGTCAGATCGGGGAGGAGATGTGTCAGAACAGCTTCATTAAACAGTACCTGGCCCAGCAGCAGGAACTGCTTCGACAGAGACTGGAGAGAGAGGCTACACAAAACCACGAGGCAGATGGTAAAAATGATCAAATCACCAGCATCTGTCAAAGATATAGTATTAGCACCAGACATAACAGGAACTGTTTTTATGGTCTTTTGTCACTGACAGAAAGCCCATCTGTTCCAGATGATGACGAGGAACATTCAGAAGACAATGACAGTCCTTCCTGTGTCACTGAAAAGGTTAGATCTTCTCTGTGCTTTCTATTTCCAGAAATGTACATACCTCATGACCAAATGTCGTTGTTTTTGTCCCACAGAATTGTCCAATACCCTCCAACTCCACACTGACCAGGCCAGGAAGAGGAGCAGGTGCTGCAGCCTTGGGTCATGGGTTGATGTCTGTTCAGAGCCAGGAGTCTCCTGAGGTGCCGTCTCCTCCCCGGGCCGTGGCATCTCTGTCAGTGCGCGTCTTGGGTGAGCCCGACCGACAGGGACTGCCCACTGCTGTACCCAGGGTCTACGAGAAGGAGGGGACGGCACCCAGTCAACCAGGATCTGCTCAGTCTGTTCTCCACCTGAGCAGATCCGCTGGGGTCCTCAAGGACAGTAGTGACGACAATGAAGACGATAATGACGACGATGGTGACGACGAGTGTGAAGATGATGAAGACTGGGGACCGCAGCCTGGAAAGGCACAAAAGGGTAAAACAGTTCCTCCGAGGCCACAGCAAATGCCCTCCACCCTGCTGTCTTCAGGAGCGAGGTCCAAACGTAAACTTCAAGTCCCGCAGCACATCCCACCACCACAGGCGCAACACAGCCCCATGCAGCTACGCCACCCGACACCACCACCCTCGCCTCCTTCTAACCTCTTTCCACTTCCTGATACTCCAAAGCAGAGTCCACCAGAACCAGAGGACCAGGACAGAGATGGTACAGAACCGGCACTCGACCGCAGGGCAGCGTCTTTTCTGCCTCCTTCCGCTGAGATGCAAGACTCAGATTCGAGCTCAGGGTCCAGCAGTCCCGAGCCTCCCGCAAAGTCCAAACCTGGACCTCTTTCTCTGCTTGTACACAAGATGGAGTCCGAGGGAGCTTTTCAAGCATCGATGGACATGTCAGAAGACACGTCTCATTCCACAGCTGGATCCTCCAGTGAATCTCCTCTGCAAAAACTGAAAAGAAAGAGGCAAGAAGAAAATAGACAGACTGAGGTTGAGATGCAACCAAAGAAGGTGAGGGAGAGAGAAGGGCAGCACAGTGGAGATGAGGAGAAGAAAGAAGACGAAAAAGAGCAAAATCAATGCAAGGAGGACATGGAGACTCATCTTCACACATCAGAAAATAAAGGTCGAGGGAAGAAATCTCAGGATGAGGTGAAGACTAAAGAAGACAGTGGACTGCAGGAAGAGAAGGACAGAGACAGGAAGGTTGAGGCAAAGCAACAAGATTCTGATTCGTCAGATTCTGACTCCAAATCAGATTCCTCTCCACAGTCATCACGATCATCATCATCGTCGTCCTCCAGTGTTAAGATCCTCCCTGCTCGGCAGACCAAGGTCAGTGATCCACCAACTTTACGGACAATAAGATCAGGAAAGGTGTTTGTGAGCAGCATGTTGTGGTTTACAAGTGGAAAGATTCATTTAAATATTTCAACATCTTTGCACAAGTTTTTAATTCCCTTTAATTGTTCATGATTCATTATTTGGACAGCTGCCGAAAGAAGCGTCCAAACAGAAGACAGACGAGGAACATAAGACGACCCGGAATGAGGAAGTGAAGATAAGACGCCCCTTAACAAGGTAGGACTTTTTCTGCAATTACATTTTATCAGTGATCAGTTGATATTTTTAGCAATTGGAATTTATAATTGATGTAAATATATGAACGACTAGCAGCCGTCCTTTCACAACTGCAGTCCATTGTTGAGACAATAGGGACATTAGGAATTGTGTGACATTATGAGACGCATGTAACTCATCATCCTCCCTTACGTTTGTAAAACCAAAACTTGAAGACAATACATTCAGGTTGAAAGTCTAGTAATTACATCAATGCAGAGATGGACAGAAAAGAGTGACATTGCTGTTCTAAGTGGTGGTCTAGTGGTTAAGGAACCACTAGGGTCCAGAGGGTTCCAGGTTTGAATCCACTAACTGTTACCACTAAGGTCCTTTGAGCATGACACCGTCCCCACTCACTGCTCCCTCCACTGTTTATTTTGGTGAAGGGTTAAATGCAGCGTGTGTATCACAATGACACAACAAAATGGTGTCTGTCGTCCTTCTGTCCTTCTTTCTTTCCTTCCTTCCTAAAGTGGTCGGTTGTTGGCGTTCTTGGATTAGCTGGCCATGCTAACCTTTCTCTAGGTCCTTTTAGTGTAATTTTAAGCTTTTCAATTCAATATATTTGCATTAAGTAACATTACAACTGTCTGACTGTATGTTTCTTGGGGAACAGTCCCTCCTTAGTGTCTCAGCAGCATATGATAACGGGGAAAAAATAATTCTGATAAATATTATTTCTGGCAACCCCTGAGGAAAGGGGTTTATTTCTGCATCTCTTTCCCTTGGGTCATTGTTGGAGACAAAACATATTGATTTTATATCATTCATAAAATAAATGTTTCTGTTGGAAATATTTAACTTTTTATTACATTTATCAACTGCTTTTTCAGGTAAGCGTATCCCACTGACATTAAAAAATATCAGGGAATAAAAACGTTTTTATTCAATTAAATGCCCGAAAATTTCACAGTCGTAATTATTAAAAAAGGTTAGAGACACTATTTTAAAATAAAACAGAGCTTGTTTTACTTAAATAAAACAGCTTGTTTTATTTAAATAAAACGAGCTAGTCGATGCTAATTTTACCGGAGGTTTTTTTGTCAGGCGTTCTGCGTGGACAGACCCACTATTGGCTATTGTGACTAGTATTGCCGCTAATTTTCTGCTTTTTGTTCCCGTTTTCTCCGATATCGGCGGCTTATCTGTGATTTTATGACAAGACTTCAGTGTCGCCACGATCTCTTTACAACCAAAAACCACAGCAATATTCAAGTTCCTTCGCCTTTATTCTGAAACGCCGTTCGGGACTTTTTTTTTTACACAGGCAGACTTGACGCAGGTCTCTGCTTCCAACATGGCTGCCGCGCATGCATTGCATCCCTGAAACCGACGCAGTGTGCGGCTAACCAGTAAAGGACAGAACCGGGGTTTTATTTTTTTTATTGTTTGAGCAGCAAACGTTGTCGGTGTTAATCCGAGCCTGATCGGTGAAGGGGACACGCCGTAGATTGTCTGCCCGTTGGTTTCTTTCGAGGCCGGTCATCATGCTGTCGGAAGGCAACAAAAACGGGTAAGAGTGAAACAGACAGAGACAGAGGGCGATCCAAGGCTGCACTTTGACTCCCCGCATGTATAAACCAACAGTTTCACAATAACGCAGTGTCGCTGGTCCTGTCTCTGGGCCACGGTAGTATTTTTTTATCTTCGGTTGCTTTTAGTTCCTCGGCGCCGGTTTTGTATTATGTCATTGGCCTGGTTGTGTGCGTGTTACATGTGTGAGGAGAACCGGGGGTGGGGACCTGAGTGTGAGCCTTTTGTTGGTGGAAAAGCTGGGAACGTTTTGTAAAAAAAATATGATTAGTATCAGTATCATTCAGGAGAAAATACTGGCTTTCATTTAATTATTACACCTTACTCTGCCTGGTGAAGTTATTTTATTAAATTGTTGACTGTCTGGTTAGGATTTTAGTTTACATTAGATAATCTTATTAGAACTGCAGTTCTTATATGGACCAGGCAGGTTGGTTGTTGTGCTCTTGATCTTCTTGTTCATCAAACATGGCTATTGAATCCTCCTCCCCTGTTTCAGGCCTGATATTTTACCCCCACCCTGCTGCCCAGGGTCATCTTGAAAATGCGTTTCTATTTTTTTATGTGTGAGACTAGTTAAATACTTCAAATTGTCTCCGTTGTACCAGCGCAGACAGTTGATCTGTGGACTAACTATCCAGATCACTACTAGTTTTCACGATCATCTCATTTGATTTCATTCATTCATCTTCTTCTGCTTGTCCGTTAACCGGGTCGCCGGGGCAGCTGGCGCCACCCAAATCACACTGCACCGTACTGTGAGCCTTCCTGTAGGTGGTGAACCCACAAGAAGTGATGTGGGTCGGGTCGGTGCTGTGATCAGAGCCTGGCAGCTGGTGGATCATTTGATTTCTGTTGTTTCATTGGTGATAATCTCAGTATCAGTTCACAGTGGAATGAGAATCTCTACAACTGATGCAAACTTTGAATTTTGTATTAAAAAAATAAAAATCTACTGTTGGTAAAATTGAGTTTTCTGTCCCAGAATTTCATACATGTCAACATTATATACAGGCTGTGTCAAAATAAAAGTCTTGTCTGTCCCACGGAGCTCAAAGACATCATATCCTTTTTTTAACAAACAGAGTTTAGTATTTTTGTCTCAATTGTGTGTCTGTGGCTGGTAATGATCTGACTGTTGTCAGGGGAGATCATTAAAGCAGACATCTGTTAGCTGTGTAGTCGCTCTGAATCGGCCCCCACGGTGTGATATAATTTTCCCAGCTGGCATTGCTGCTCCGACACGTGTTCACTGGGATGCGACCACAATTGTGCTTTGATTGGTGATATGCTGCGCCTTGATTTTACGATGATGAGTCAAACCATTAGAGCTGAGAGATTTGTGTCAGGCCTTTGAGTTCATTTTTTTTTTTTTTTCATGTCAGAAGTTTTTTTTTTTTTTTTCCCTTGATCCTGAGGTTGGAAAAAAACAGGAAGTATTGTCATATTCCATATTAAGTGGCGAGGTTCCTCATGTATCACATGTGGAGATGGAGACGATGAAATGTTGTGTGTAGTTGTGGAGGTTGTTCTTTACACGAGGACAACAAACCAGGACTGGTCCTTGTCTCAGCAGGATGGTCCAGTCCAGTCCAGTCCAGTCCAGGGGTGATGTTCATCCTGGATATCAATTAACTGGTTAGATATTAATAGAAAAAAAGCATGATCCAGATCCTTAGTTTGCAGCAGCAGCAGCATCATCTCACCCTTGACATAATTTCATCTCCTCCCTTTCTCCTCATAGTGGAGTAAGATCCTTGTTGTTACTGTCTTATCTGGAAGCTCACCGTCATTGTTCTTATTTTTTATTATTTATCAGATATTTTCTGGTCTCTGTCATCATAAATGTCCATAAATCAAGATACCTCACTCCTCACCTTTAAGTCTCCTTTTATTTCCTCCATCAGGGAGGTGTCTGAGCCCAGTGCGGCTGCTGTGACAGAAGTGGAACCAGACTCGGAGAGTTCCATGGCCGATCAGCCGGCGTCTGGAGCAGAACCGGAGAACAACGAGAATCGTCTGGAGGAGGTAGGGAAACCGATAGGGTTGGGGAGATCCAGGGCTTTTGTCGTGTCTCTCACTAACCTGCGTCCTCGCTCATATTGCAAGCATGTGAAGTTGGGATGGTTTATACGACACCCACTACGTCCACATGGTCTAACCAACATCTCTCTGTGTGTGTGAGTGTTTTTTTTTTTAAGACATTTTGTTTGTGTCCTGAAATCTGATGTCAAAATTCTTTATCCTGGTAAATTTGTGTTCCACAGTTGAATTGAACACCAGGAGTTGAAGTAAATAGAAATGATTTTATTCTTTAACTTAAAATATTAATTTACAACTAGTTTATTCACATGAGGACCTGTTACCTCACCCTGTCTCTGAGGTTCTGTCCAAATACAAGAGAATTCTTTGCAAAGTCTTTTTTTTAAATTTGACAGAGCATCAAAGAAAGAGGGAAATAATTCAATACATTATGATAAAGATCTGCATCTCACTTGTTAAATCACGTGTCAAACTCAAAGTCCACTTTGTGAGGCCCATTTCCTGAGAATTTTTCTCTTTCAACAGCAACGCAGTTGAAATATTTGCAGATACATGAGTGCAGTGGTCTCCAACCACTGGGCCGGGGACCAGTACTGGTCCCTGGGCGAATTGGTGCCGGCCCACAGAGAACGTATGTTTCCTTTTGTCCCCATCTGTCTAGTCCTTCCACTTGATCCATACCCATATCAACAAAAGAACTGACCAATAGAATGGCTAGGATTCCATCATCAATAATGCAACTATATTTCAATAGGAAGTAGAGTCATTGATACAAGATTCTAACCTTGTATACCGATCTGGTAGGAGAAAATTATAGGGAAATCCTTGTGCCCATACACAGTTAATTTGGGTAGGAAGATTTTATAGGTAGGAAAATATTTCAAAACACTGGGAATTTAATTTTATTAAGGGTTATTTATCTGCCGCAACATAACGATCGGTCCGTGAAAATAGTACCAGACATTTAACCGCTCCCGGCGTAAATGAAGTTGAGGAACGCTGCGTCATTAGAATCAAACCGTTGACCTATTTAATGTAATTGAACGTTTTGACATCAGGTTTTCTAAGGATTTTCCTTTTTCAGAAACCAAACAGTCTTTTATTTATACATTTTAACATCACTAACGTAATGTTGGTTTTTTTTAATGTGCCGATCAGTAAAAACACTTTCTGTCGACGTTGCATGTTCTGTCAGAGCTTCATCTGCATGTGTCTTCATTAATAAGTCTCTGTAGGTGGGGACGGATGGGGGTGTTTAGTTGGGGCATTCGTTCTTCTGCAGATCTGCATGAGTCATGGACTCTGTGTGTGTGTGTGTGTGTGTGTGTCTTTAACTCTCTCTGCTTCAGTCTCTTCTCTCATTTTGACGCTGCCTCCACTTTACTGCGCTGTCTCTGTCTCTCTCTGTCTCTCTCTCTCCTCCACCTCTGTCTCCATCTGTTGCCTTTATATCCCATCATGAACGCTCACTTTATATATTTATGGTGTGATTGCTGTTTAAACCCCCATTGATTGCTTTGTTATGAAGGTTCCCATGCCTCTTCCATTGCCCCTAATGGTACCTGCTGCGTACTACCACCAACACCACCACCAACACCACCACCTCCTCCTCCACTCCTACTCCTCCTGTCTCGCTATGCCTAAGTGCGTCGCTGGTACCTGAGTTAGGCCCAGAGTCTGCAGCCGTATGGCACTGTCCTCCCCCCGTACCTGTCCAGTGATGCAGCTGAGCCAGCACCAACTGGATTTTGCTTCAGATCGCCAACTACAGCAGTGGCAGCCATGGCAACTGCAGCAGCACCAGTTGTCATGGCAACGCAGCCATGGAGGGCTGCTTGCTGATCTGAACCGTACTGGACTGCACCGCTCCGAATGGCAGTGATGGTTCGAGTCCCTGGACCGTCCTCCGTCTGTTCCTCTGGAGCTGTCTCGGCTCTGTGTCGATGTCTTCTCAAAGTCAAATGAAAGACAAGCCGCTTCTTCTCTGCATTTGCATTTCGATCCTTCACTGCCCTCTGCCTGCGGGGTGGAGTAATGACTTTGGACAGAGAACTTGCAGAGACCAGAACTTTTGAACATTTCACATCTGGGAGTTTTTAAGACTGTTTCGAGTTTTTGGGACCGCGCGGTGATCTTCTTCAAAACAATGCCAGGACTCGTCTCCTGTCTGGATGATCTGTTACTATATTGACATGCACTGGCTCTCTGAGACATCTGGAACTGAAAGAAATGTTGTTTGGACAAGTGACAAGTGGACAAGAAGAGTTTTATCTTGGACTTGAGTCAAAACTAAAGGACAAATAAGTGAAAGGAAACCTAGTTGGAGAAGAGACAGAACCTGAGCTCATCATCGTTGTTCTCCTCAGCAGACACATCATTGTTCAGAGATAACGTGATGGACTTTTTTTTGTGCCAGAAAGTCTTCAAGTGAAGCTTATCTGTCTGGATCTGAAAGACAACTCCATCTCCTCGTGTTCTGTCAGACGTTCTCTTTGGTTCAACCACAACCTGGTTCCTGCATTCCTGATGCTGCCATGTGAACTTCCTGCCTCCGAAAACCTACTGAAGTCTGGACTCTTTGAACCAGGGAACAAGAAACGTATGTTTTCAGACTTTTTATCCAAGAACTCTCAAGGATTAAAGACTCTGAGGATTATCAATCAAAGATTAAGCGTCGATAAAGATCACACGTCCAAGGCATGGAATTCCAAAGACATTGTTTTGACATTTGTGGACTCTCAAAAAGCCAAGGACCTCATCCAGACTCAGCTAAACCCCCAAAGACTCTTGAGATCAGCAGTCAGTCAAGAAAAGCTGGTCTCCAGCCCCGTTCAAGAAAAATTCAGTTCCTGCGTAGTGGCTAATCTGCACAGTCAAATCCAGCCCCGCCCTCTCACCTCTGCCTACTCTGATTGGATCCTTGTTGCCTAGATACAGTACACACTGTCGTGAGGTTGGGCCATAGTCAAGCCAGTAAGGAATCAGGTGTCCAATGGTTTATTGGTGACAAATGGTTAAAAGTGAATTAAGTTAATGTTTGTGAGACATTTATTCTCAGGTTTAATGACTAGGTGGAGGGATTACTAGTCTGTAGCATCCAATGATTGTTAATCTGAAGTTTTGACTCTAGTGTAAACTAAACTAAACATCAACATGTGTTAATGATGTAGTGTTACTGTGTTAATGACAGGCCCACAGATCTGTTGAGGTCCAACACTCTGCTCCTGGTCTCTGCTCCAGTCAACACAGTCGTCAACAGTTCATGCTAGCTTCTTACAAGTCATGAGATTTTATTTTATTTTTTCAGCCACCAGGGAAATAGAGCTGACCATCATTGACCCTAGTTTAAAGTTGTCCATCGGACTTTCCGGACCTTAAAGACGTTGGGACTGTAGTTCCTCGATCCTGGAGCTACACAAGTTGAAGGTTATCTACCTTCAAACATCTTCTCCAGCTGGTAACTCGTGATGCATTGATGCTAAAATGAAAGATAGTAAAATCAAAACGAAGGTTTTTCTTTTAAGCTTAGTGTCAAAGATCCCGAGGGGAGACAGAAGACGTCTTTAAAGAAAAAGAAAGGCTGTTTTTCCCAGGTCCCAGGAAAATAAGTTGCTCCACAGAGGATTAACATTTATTATTGGTTAAAGGAAACCTTAGTGACGGTTGTAGAATTTAATTTACCTGCAGTATCTTTAGGACCAGTCCAGGAAAGGATTCTGGAGCAGAGACCAAGAACAGACCAGTGTCTGGATCATCTTTGGGCCGTAGTGTTTGCTAGCCTGTATGTTTGCTAGCCTGTAGCCTAGCACTGTTGACTCCAACTTGCCCCTCCCCCTTCTCCACTTGTCCTGTTAGTTCCACCTCCTCTCTGTTGATGCCTGGTTCGGCTGCATCCTGCTGGTTCTCATCCCGCCCCACACCCCTGGGGTCTCTGTATGTTCTCTCTGTCTCTGTCCCCCCTCTAGAGCACCACCAGCACCAAGGCTTTCGCTGCTCGCAAGATTTCCCTGACCAGTGAGTACATCACGTCATCACGACCGCGTTCTTTGTTTTATTTATTAACCCTAAAGTTTCCTGAAGTAGGTTGACTCTCTGGGATCATTAAAGTTCTTCTAAAATGAAAGTTTTGTTCAAGTTCCAGTGTCAGACATGATTATTGAGGCTCAGTCATTGGTCGCCTCTGATGGTGGTGAATTCCCATAACTTCTTCTAGAACACAGGACTCAAACTCAGGCCCGGGGGCCAAATCTGGTCCGCAGTTTAATTATATCTGGCCCACAGGATAAAATCAAATGTCTACTAGAGTTGGTCCACCAGTACGTAGACCTTACATACCGTCAGAATATAATATTGTTGTATTAATGATCTATGTTTTTTGTTGTAGTTCATACTTTTTTTTTCTGTTAAAAAAAAAAAAAATCACATTAAAATTTTTCTGTAAAGACAACGAAGAGACGTAAAAAGAAACAAATATCACTGATGTTTGAACTGTTTCTAATGTAATTTCTCATGTGTTGATAACATAAAGTTTTGGTTGGTCCAGATCCAATGATCGAAAATAATATTTATACGTGGAGAAGAAGGAAAAACATGCAGGTTTACTGTTAATTTTTCGCTACATCGTGTCGTTATTTACGTTTAAGTAAACGATTGCTGGTAGCGTTGTTTAGCTCAACTAGATTGTCCACGTCAGACTGTCGGCTCACGCCATCTATACTTGGTGTACTGTTGGCTAGCTGATCCTGCCTTTCTGTTCTTCTCTCTGATTGGCTCAGTCATCGTAGCATCTCTCATCATCTCCCCCTGGACTGTCCTCCACTCTCTCTATCTCTTCTGGTCTGGTCAAATATTTCTTTAATCAGGTGTTGGATACTGAACTCACCACCAGGGAGCGTCAGCCTGGTTTAGACCGTTGAGAGACAGGATTACATTACAATTGATTTGGCAGAAGCTATAGTTGAATCGGTTCTGTCTACGGGTCATGTCGTGTATGAGCGTCTTTTGTTGCGAACAACATGGTTTTATGTCGAGAAAAAGTTCCACAGATGTAATGTTTGCCTTGAGGATGTTGATGGAGAAGAACAGAGAAGATCAGAAGGAGCTTCATTGTATTTTTGTGGATTTAGAAAAGGCCTATGACAAAGGACACAAGGGAGGAACTGTGGTTTTGTTTGAGGAAGTCAGGAGTGGCAGAGAAGTATGTTAGACTGGTGCAGGATATGTATGAGAACAGAACGGTGGTGAGGTGGAGCTGTTGGAAGGACAGAGGACTTTAAGGTGGAGGTGGGACTTCATCAAGGATCAGCCCTGAGCCCCTTCTGGTTTGCTTTAGTGATGGACAGATTGACAGATGAGGTCAGACAGGAGTCTCCATGGACCATGATGTTTGAAGATGACATTGTGATTGACTTCACCCAAAGACATTTTTGGCTAACTGGTTTTAGTTACGGCCAAGAATTTTCATAGCGATGCGTCACTTGAAAATGTATGTAAATAGTACAGTTAACTATTTCGCCTCTATAGCGCCCCCTGCCTGTGGTGGGTCTGGGAACGCATCTACCAGGATAGCAGAAGGATCTGTAGTGTCTTCATCAAACCTGTTCTGACCAGTTGACAGTAGAAGTGGAACGACATGAAGTGACATGAGAACTGTTGGACTGCAGCTCCACTCAGCTTTGACGTTGTCTTCTGTCTCCACTGTTGACTCCACAGATCCCAAGACTTCTCCAGCCACAGCTGATGGAGGAGCAGGAGAAGGAGAAGCCGCAGCGGCAGCTGGGAGGAAGAGGAGGTGGGGGTCTAGCACGACCGTCACTGCAAAGAAGCCGTCCATCAGCATCACCACGGAGTCCCTCAAGGTACCCGTTCAGGACAGAGGTTTTTGGTCTGACCGTCCATAGAGCTGTCGTTGACCCGTCCTCTCCAACAGTCCTTGATCCCAGATATAAAGCTCAACCAGGAGGCCGTGGTGGACCTCCACCCAGAGGAGCTGCAGCTGTCCGGAGACGAAGGCAAACCGGAGAACAACCACAGTGACGAGGACAAAGGACTGAAGATCAGACGCACCGTCACTCAGGTCAGACTGCACCACCCGAGTACCAACAGTTTGGTTGTCCTACCAACACAGACTTTGACGCACAGTGATTTTATCACAGGTGGTTCCAGGAGACACTCAGGAAAATGGACAGGAAGAGGATGATGACGGTGATGAGGAGGTGGAGGAAGAGGAGCAGGAACAGGCAGAGAAGATGGAGAAGACGGAAAAAGAAAAACAGAAAAGTTCCAGAGACAGAAGGAATAGCAGTGTCTCAGAGGACACCTCAGAACCTCCGACCATGGCCATGATGGACACAGACGTCAAGAAAGGTGAAGGACATCGCTGATCGTTTCTTTGTATATAAATAAAGTCCGTCCCTTCATTTTCTCACATTGTCCTCCTCTTCCTCCTGTGTTGTCCCTCAGTTACCCCCAGGGACAGCCTGGTGCGGCGCTCCATCAGTCAGCAGAAGTCTGGCGTCTCCGTAACTATCGATGACCCTATCTGTGCCGTAAAAGAGCCGTCGCCCCCTAGAGGCAACATCTCCAACATCATCCATGTCACCAACCTGGTGAGTTTGACACGGATTTATTTTCTGTGACAAAAACACGTCCTAGAATCAAGACGTTTTCATCCAGAGGGATAAATAAGGTCCAACTAGTTAGTTAGTTAACTAACTACCAGTAACTGATTGACTAAGGAACTGGACAGAGGTGGAAACATCATGTCCAGGTTCCTCACAGAACTCCTGATCCTGTCAACTGTCTCTGAAACCAGATTCAACACCTGAAATCATCACAGTGGGTTGCAAATGCATTGTAGGCTTTTGTCCTGCAGGTGGCGCCAAAAGCAAAGCCTGATGTCAGAGGATTGTAGGACTTTGACCCTCATGTCCTTGATTCCTTGACAGTCCCTGGCCTTTATTGTCGTTCTTCCCACATGTTGAATGAATGGATTTTAATTTTTTTATTTCCCTCAAGGTTCGTCCTTTCACTCTGGGTCAACTGAAGGAGCTGCTCAACAGAACAGGCTCAGTTCTGGAGGACGGATTCTGGATCGACAAGATCAAGTCTCACTGCTACGTCACTGTGAGTTGGACAACGCTTTCAATTGAAGAATCTTTAGGGGAGAAGGAGCAGGAGTTTAGATACTGAGGACCAACTGTTGAAGGTGGTGGAGGAACGGTGGAGAGACCAGCCATGAGACACTAGGAAGAGACAGAAGACAGAGCTGGAGGTGGAGGAGTTAAAGATCCTGCTGAGATTCTCTTTAGGAGAGACAAGGATGGACAGGATCAGGAATGAGGTGA
>JAFBJS010020220.1:269480-297590 GCA_016785265.1 Paraplagusia blochii
TATTTTCTCAGTGAAGACAACAACAATAAACTCAAAATGACGCAGAGTCATTGATACAAGATTCTAACCTTGTATACTGGTCTGGTAGGAGAAAATTATAGGTTAGGTGCACTTAAGAAATCCTTGTTGTGCCCATGAACAGTTAATATGGGTAGGAAGATTTTATAGGTATAGGTATAAAATATTTCACACCAGAACACCGGAAATTGAATTCTATTAAGGGGTATTTATCTGCCACAACTTCGTAAAAATAGTACCAGACATTTAACCGGTCTGTGGCACAAGAAAGGTTGGGGAACACTGGTCTAAATTATTAGAAAATGATGTTAACACCTCGTCATGATGGAAAAATACTGTGACATTGATATAATTTGGAAAAGTACAGGGATGGTAAAACCTCCCAGCTCTAATAAGATACAATGAGATAAAATACTATAAGATACAATGAGATACAACGAGATACAATGAGATACAATGAGATACGATGAGATACAACAAGATACAACGAGATACAACGAGATAAGATATCTTGAGGTACAATAAGATGAAGATCCAGTAGTTGGAGACTCACCACAGGAGACACAGGTGAAGCAGCGAGTGTGATAAAGGTTGTCCAAGGCCTGGCAGGCGTTGTCCGCTCCGTACACACCTTTCCCACACTTCACACACGTCCCTGATCACACAACACAAGGCAGCAGTTAGTGAAGTCAAGTCACTCCTCAGTTTACACCACATTCCTGGAAAAGATCGGTGTCGACTCCCACGCCACGCTGAGTGTCAACACTTGTAAATCCCCCTGGTTCACACCACCAGGGGGATTTTCACACTCCTCTGTCTAGATGTTTCCTTTCAGAATGGAAGGTCTGCAGTGATTGGCAGACACTTCAGGAACAAAAACCACAATTACACTTTTAAAATTCCATTCCTAATACCTACAATTTAGAGAATCTGGGGATTAAACCTGACTTAACGTCCAAAGTAGGAAAAAAAAACCCCAGAGAACAAAGGTCTGTTGGGATCTGAGTCTAATCTGTTTTTTTTCCTGTAGAATGCACTACATTTTTCACCAGGGGGCGTCAGAACACAGATGTCAGATGACACACAAGTTGGGAGATCAAATCCAAGGACGAAATACGCAGATGTCCGTTTCTCCGTATTTTTTGCCGTATCAACCGATGCCATTACTTGCAACCGTTTGCCCCCAAAACTGAGGTAAACGTCTTAGGGCCCAATGTGCGATTCCAGGAAATTTGGCAAAACCCAGACAATGAGTTGTCAGAGCAACAATCTGACTGATATTACATTATTAAGCTAACAACGATCATTGGCTCGGCCTTGTTCACAGGAGAGAAAGGTCTGGGTCACACAAAAGCTGCCGTGTCATCATTGGCTTGCCAGCCTTATGTTGGAGACACTTGCTACACAGCCCATAGGTGAAGGAAGACATAAGGTCCAGGAGACTGTTGCCCTCTGATCTATTTCTCCCTCTCTTGTCATTTCCTGTTTCTACTGTGGCCTAGGGAGTGTCGCGCTGCACATATCCCAGAATTCCTACGCTCTCCCACAGTTCTTCGGGATATTCAGGAACCAATGCTCCTCTCTGCCAAAACCAGAGGCACCAGGCTCAGAGTCAGACCTTAATTTAGTCTATGGTTTATGTCTCAGCTCCAGAAGTGTCCAAGATGAGGCCGTAGACTGGGTCACAGCCCATGTCCTCCAAATTAGAACTTTCACTGTCAAGGATTGACAACAGGAATCGTTGCAGTTGTAAAATATTTGCTCTCTCTCTCTCTCTCTATATATATATATACATACATATATATACACTTATATATATATATATATATATATATATATTTTTTTTTTTCACTAATTTGGATGAAGGTTTTCTCACCTCACAACATCAGAACTAATGAGGATTTTCAATAGTACCCATTGGACAACAGTATCTGCCTGATGTTGAGATAATTGTGTGATATTGATAAACTGGATATGATTTTTTTTTCTTTCCGTCATTTAACAAAGTCTTATCTATATATCTATCTGTCTGTCTGTCTGTCTTCAGCTCCATCTTCAGAGTAGTTCTTCCTTGGCACATTTTTTGCAAATTTTGAGACAAACTTTGGCCAAATTTTAAATCCTAGAATTCAACTTTTTCTGCAAGGATCGTTTAGAGGTTATTTCTAAATGTCTTCTTTCCTTTCAGCTACATCCCCCTGTCCTCTGTATCTTCTACTCTGACTCCAACTACCTCCATGTCCTCCCTCACTGCATCCACCAATCTCCTCTTTGTCTCCTACCTGGTAACTCCATTTCTAGGATAAATTTTCTACCAACGTGTATCCACTGTCCCTCCTCTGAACATGTCCAAACCATCTCAATCTGTCTTCTCCAGCTTTTTCTCCAAACCTGCCTGTCTGTGTTGTCCCTCTAATCACCTCATTCCTGATCCTGTCCATCCTTGTCTCTCCTGAAGAGAATCTCAGCAGCTCCACCTCCACCTCTGTCTCCTGTCTTCTATCTATTCCTAGTGTCTCTAATCCATATATAAATATCAAACACACATTATTTTATCATAATTGGTGTTTAATGTGTCACTTCATAAGCTGCGCCACTGATGAGCGTCCACTGTCTCAACCCTCAGAGGGTGGAGACAGGCACTGACGTGTGTTCTCTTCAATGCAGTGTTTTTCAATCTTCAATAATCTTTAGCTCAGAATGACCTTCTGACTTCAGAATCTAACCGACAACCTCTGATCCTGTCCTGGGTGACAATTGGAGAGTAAGTGAATAATGTCATTTGTATTTCTTTGTCAATGTGTGTGTGTGTGTGTGTGTGTGTGTGTGTGTGTGTGACAGCTGTGAGAGTGTTAAAGCCTCAGCAGCGTTAGGAGCCACTACAGTGAAGTACGTCCCCTCCAGGCACAAATACCTGAGCGGTAACAAACAGGCTGCAGCACACACCGCCCTCACGCACACACACACACACACACACACACACCGATGTGCGCCGGTATGACTCACATGCACACACGTGCATTACTGTGGCCTGAAGTCACTCAAGAGCCAAACACACCCTGAACGCCGCAGAGAAACAAGACACACACACACACACACACACCACGGTCGCTGACTCAGTCCTGGGTCTGGAGCCTGTGTTTGTGTAGCCATCAGTTAATGGGTTGTTTTTCAGTAAGCACTGAATTTCACAATTAATACCTGTGACTGCAATAAATAAGAGTTCTACTGCTGTGATTCTAGACAGCAGCAGGGGTGTTCAAAATCTGGTGTTTGGGGCTGATCGGGGACATCTGTGTCCCCAGAAGTTATCTGTGACCTGGTACCTGGGTTTCATGAAATGAAGTTGAAAGTTGGCGCTGCCTTATTGAACCTTTAGAGCTAAATAACCTTTAGTAATGTTTAGTAATGAGTCAGTCTTTCATCTCACCGTTACTGATCGTCCACATTGTTGGTGTTGATCATTTCATCCTGTTCTTGCTTCACTCGCAACATTTTCTAAAGATGTGTTCACTTTTCCTCCTGACATTATTCCCTGCTGCCACAAACCTTTCATGTCTTTGCAGGTTCAATACCTCCATCCATCCATCCACCCATTCATCCATCCACCCTCCCATCCTGGCTTCACTCTAATCTGGCCCTCCATGATAACATCCAGCTCCTCAACCCTCTCATTTTCAGAGGACTTGTGATCCGACACCAGGCAGCAGAAAGGAACATAATAATAACACGCTGAGGGCGGATGCTTTGAGAGCCAGCGCTCCATCCTGAACGCGAGGGATGCCGTGCATGTGCAGTGACGGCACCGTCTGTAATTACAGGCATTATTGGACCACTTCTGTTAATCGCAGCCCTGTTTACCCTTTTCCTGAAAATGACAGTTAAAGAAAGGAATCTCACCAAAGTACTCCTGTCGGTTCTCCGCCGCCTCCCTTCCTGGATCCTCCTGAGGTTTCAGCGGACCTCCGGCGGAGGAAGGCACAAGTGATGCTGCCGAACTGGGTTTGGAGACAGCAGTCAGACCCAGAGACTGCTCTTTTAACATGAGACCGTCCAGGAGACCCTCACCTTCTAAGGCAGCGTCTATGAGTATACGGCGGGTCAGTTCCTCCTGGTACCTGGTGCCAGGGAGGTCTGAATAGCGGGCTCTTTCCCCCATCACACACCCTTCTTTGCCTCGTCCTCCCACCTGCTGCTCATCCCACCACTCCGGAGCTCCCTGGTAGCAGGATGCTGCTGGACTTCCGACAGCAGGAGGGTAGGAGTGACGAGTATCGTGGGCCCAGGCCTCCACTGGGGTCATCCCGACCCGGCCTGCAGCTCCATAACCAGCCATGGTACCTCCACCTGGCTGCATGGAGGGCGAAGGTTGTTGTGGAGGAAATCCTCCGGAGGCGGAGTAACGAGAGTCGTAGCCCAGACTGATGCCACTGGTCCTGTTGCTGCTGCAGCGGCTGCCCATGGGGCTCCCACCTCCTCCCCCACTGGCCGTGCTGGAGGCAAAGCTGGACCTTGGACTGACAAGCACCGACTCCTGGAGGCTGAATGAGGAGCAGGGGCTTACGGCAGGACCTGGTGGGTAGAAGAAGCTTCCTCCTACGCCACCTCCGGTCACATCTGATGGACGATGGGGGGGTTGTGAGAGGGACGCCGGCCTGGTGCTCTCCCACATCTCACTACCAGTGCTGAGGCGCTTATAGAAAAGAGCTTCTTGGAGAGAGAGCCGTTTGTGCCTCTCGTGCTCAGGGAGGAACCCGTGCTCGGTCCCGAAACACCCTCCTCCACCCCTGGGAGCTGATCCGTAGCCTGTGGTGGTGGGATATGGCGGTGGCACGGAGAGTGGTGGTGGCTGGGAGAGGAGCTGCTGTCGTCGCACCAACTGTTGGAGCTCCAGAGAGTTGCGTCGTTGACTGAGGGAGGTCTTTGATCCAAAGGTGCCCATTGGGTCAAACTCTGGGCCCAGACCAGATTCGCGCCTCATGTGAGAGTCCACACCTTCACCCAGATAACAGGACGCACGTTGCTGTGGAGAGCGGCGTCGGAGCGGCGCCAAGGTGGAAGGGTGAAGCGGCGGCTCCCCCTCTGAGGGCATGGCCCCCACCGTGGTGGAAGTCTGTGGTGAAGGCGGCATAACCATGCACCCACTTCCTCCTCCTCCTCCTCCTCCTGATCCTCTGCCAGTCGCTGGAACACATGCATCATTTGTGGTTGCAGGGGCAAGCGAGAACTGGCCGGGTCTTGAGGGCGAGGCAGCTGTGGAGCTGGGAGCCGATGGAAGACTGCTGCCTCCGCCTCCCCCGGCACCTCCTGCCGAGCTGCCAGCGTTGGCATTGCTGTTATTAGCATTGTTGGCAGACTCCTGTTTTTTCTTGGAACTGTTGAATTTCACACTGCCCGAGTCGGTTAGCTTCAACTTCTCCAACAACTTGCTTATCGGTCTATCCATGGTGAGGCCTCGTCGTGTCTGGTGCCGTTCGGTTATTTTCCTTTGAATACCTGTCGAGGCAAAAGTCAAGTCCCTGCAGCTTCGCGTCTGAAGTTACAGATGAATGCGGTCAGATACAGTGTGGGGGTAGATGATGGAGTACAGCAGGAGAATACTGGCCTTTCTTTCTGTAGCGCGTCAATTATTGTACACAATGCGGATGTAAATAAATATAAATCAGATAAATAAAGATGGAGTTTGACAAGTAAGAATATCACGGCTGATTCACATGACTGAGGTGAGTCATCTGCTTTTCCTTTGTGTGAAACATCCGAAGGCGCAGGTGAGCTGTGTCCAACAACAATCCATCAGATTAATAAAATCCAGATTATGAGTTAGCGTTCACCTCAAACCTCCGACAGGAAAGGGACAAAGTAGAAGATCCAGGTCACTTGTGGGTGACCTATGGTCGCTGAGGGCCTCCTTTGTGGCCCCTCGTGTGGCTCCACATCTGCATCCTCCCACAGTCCGAGCTCTTCTTCAGGAAAAGTCGTCCTTATTTTGTTGTAATCCAGTGTGAATTGCGTAGAAAAGTGTACTCACAAAGAGTCGTTTGAAGAGTATGGAGAGTAACAGTTACTTCTTCATGTGGTCTCCAGTGTAGACAAGAAAATAAATCCGTTTGGACAGACGAAGTCCAGCCCTGCCATTCAGCTCCGGAAGGAACGCGCTTAGAAATAAAGCTTTTTTTAACAGAAAAGTGAAAAAGGCGTAATTAAAACTTAAAACACGTCAACAGGAAACCCACGGAAGTGCACTTCGGATCCTTCGCCTACGTTCGGCTGCTTTTATCATCCCCGCTTTTCAAAGAAAATACCCGGTCTTCGGATTCCCATGAGTAGCGGAGAAGTTTCGGAGACGCGTACGGGAACAATAAGCCGGGAAACCGGTGTCCCGTTACTTTGTGCTCCCCGCGGAGCCGCGCTGGACTCAAAGAGCCTCTGGAGATAAATAAAGATCACTCCCCGTGTGCATTCCACGGTCGACAACTTTGTTTCTTTCTTTCTTCCCCCTAAATAATGACTTACCTCCCCCCTCGTTTTTCCCTTTCCCCCCTTCAGTGGTGTCGAGTTAAAAGTGGCGGAAGAGGGTGCTTCCGGCTTTTGCGTTTTCAAAACAAAGTGTCTCGACGAAAACAAGCAAACGCCCCCGTAAAAAGAAAACAAAAAGATGTCAAAAAAGATTCTGAGATTCCAATATTTATCTAAAATTCAAAGCTATTATAGTTAGTGAGATGAAAATGGCATTTCCAACCCCCTGTTATCCCCGCACTTCGGTATGCAGCGCTATAAGAGTGTTTTATTATGAAAGTAACTTGCTCCTGTGTGCCGGTGTGGTAGTTACAGCTTGACCGTTCACTGGTTCTTTATCAGTGAGGGGCGGCTGGATCCTCCAGCGGGCCGGAACACCTTTCTTCCAAACATGGCTGTGTCGTCATTCATACGCAACAATATAAAAGTCCTGAGAGGAGGAGCAGGAGGAGGAGGAGGAAGAGGGAGACCCCTCTTTTAGAGACATGTTAGAAAAAAGAGAGACTACAACTTTCCGACATTCAGTTGTTTCCATGAAGGAAACCAGGCTGAATGTTTTAAAGTGAGGTTTCTTTCACTGAGTTCATGTCTGGAGTCACTTTAGCTTCCGGTTTCCATGTCTAACAACTAAAAATCCTTACTTTAGCCACAGAAATGTCTATTATTATAAAACATTAAAAGCCAAAAGTCTCTAAAATAATTAAATAAATTGGTTATACCCCCAAACTAAAGCTGAGTAAAGCTAGACACAGCTATTACCCAGAATGAGTGAGCGGCTAATAGTCTCTAAGTGTACCTTGTAATTAACCGCTAGCTCCTGTAATTTACCTCAGAAATGACGACCACAAAAACACTCTGATTACAGAAACTGGAAATAAAAAGAAACGTTTAATTTAAAAAGGAATTTTCCAGAATATCTGACGACATAAAATGATTTCTGGCAATATCAAATCATAATTCCTTTTTTATGTGTTGCATAGCTCTTGCCAACAATAAAAAAGTAATAATGTTTAACATTTGGCTGACAGTTTATTGTAGAGTTTTATTAAAAACATAACATTCCAACATGGCTTCCTTTACCGCTGATATAAATACATTAGGTCTTGATAAAAAGCTTTTCCAGATTGACCTGTAATTGTTTAAATGTTTCTAATAATTAAATAATAAACATTTACAGAAGAGAGTTACTTTAAAATACAGACTGTAACGTAGACAGACAGAGTTAAAGAGAGTCTTCGTTACAAACCTGTTACCCAGGCACTACTTTCTTGGACCACTAGCCTGAGGAATGCGCGCAGGCACACCGCGGGTGGCAGAGGGTGGGTCGGCCCGGCTCGGTTGAATTTTTTCGCGGTGTCTGAGCTTCTCCAAGGACGCTGCTGGCCAGAGTAAACAGCAACTGAGTCACACCGACTTCCGGTCACCCTGGCGCCGGGTGTGTTCGGATGTTAGGGGCAGTTTAACGGTCGCGGCAAAGCAGAACTGACAACTGTCCTGATAAAGAGGGAAAAAAACCGTCCGTGTGGAACTGTTTGTCCTGCAGTGGGACTTTGAAGACTGGTCTGGTCTGTTTACTCATTACTGGTTGGACCAGTAATGTCTAACTCCAATCCAGAGGGGTAAAACCCTAATATAAAAATATACACCAATTCTTCATGTTTCCTCCTTTTTTATAGATATAAAATATAGATTTTTTTCCGTTTCATTTTTAATGTCAATTTTGATAAAAAGTACTCATCTGATATGATCTCACAGGCCAAATAAAAGTATGATGTGGCCCGGATTTGTCTGACTTTGACACCTGTACTCTATACTTTGTCTATGATTTCTTACTATAGATTTTTTTTTTTTTATAAAAGAAAAATCCATAAGTCTCTCCAGCCCTCCAGAAATTGAATTATTAAACTAGATCCCCTCAGTTTAAATCACAGACATATAAACAAATGGATTGATAATACAAAAGTATCAGAATTAATAGAACAGTTATTGGATAAGGAGAGTGAAACAACACACAGCAAAATTCCACAAAGTATGTGGGGATGGTGCACTAAAGCGGTGGTGCCCAACTCCCAGGCTGTGGACTGTTGGCTGTCCGCAGATCAACTTGTACTGGGCCGCACAAGAAATAATTAATTATTTCTGTCTCTTGTATAATCTGTGTCTGAATGATCTTTTATTTTGAAAAAAAAAAAAAGATCTCTGGGTTGGCACTGGTCGATAGGAGGGGAGCTCTGTGAGTCTTAGCGGGCAAACAAACTTGCAGAGGCATTATCTGACGGTTCAAAGTGGCAACTTCACACACCTCAGGTCACATTAAGATTGTCCAGCGTTGACCGGTCCGCGGTGATAAAATGGTTGGGGACCACTGCCCTAAAGCACCTCAGTGATAACCTGGCAGCTGGTGGACTTCCTTTAGCTTCCTTAACCGCTAAGTGGGTCCATAGCGTAGCAGGAGTAGCATCCCAAAACCTTTATTTAGGGAATCAAACCCCGGACTTTGAGAAGCAGGTGTGCTAACCGCTTCAATATGGACCCACTTCAAAACATGTCCCTGCTGCTTGTACAATCTCCACCACTGCCACCCAAATCACAATATACTGTCAGCCTTTCTGGAAGACAGACAGAATGGTGCAGTGTGATTTGGGTGACAGTGGTGGAGACTGCTGCCCCTGAGACCAGGTAATAGATAAAATGATGAAGATGAATAAATGAATAAAATAATATTCAGTTGGTACAAAAGACACGATATATATAAAAATAATAATAATAATATCAACTTAATTCTACAATTGATTATGTTTTATAAATGTTTTTGTACGATGATTGTACGAAAATTGCTCATTTGTATTTTTCTTATAATTATGTCTTGTTTGGTGAAGAAATGTCATTAATTAATATTATATAATAATAATATGATATTATATATATAATATATTGTTATATTTTTATATAACAATATTATTATATTACAACCAAATAATATCAGTCAAATCAAATTAATAAAGAATAGTTTTCAATCAAACATCAACCAGTGGAGTTTTTGTATCTTGACCTGGCAGTGTCACATGACCACAAGTCCTTGAAGGGATATTTCTTTTTTTAGATAATATTTTGTAAACCGTCAGAATGATTCCACGATCAATTAAATCATCACAGTCTGTGATTTTTATATTTGAGGTCAGAACAACACCGTTCAACTGGACTTTCTTGTGTAGTCTGGCTTCAGCCGTTGTTGTTAATGTGTGGCGTGCATCGACAGACAGGTGGACGGTCGTACCTGGTGCACAGGCCGCTGAGTGTGTGCGTACTGTAGCCTTCAGCCAGGCCTTCTAGGAGCAGCTGTAGCTGCAGCTGCAGACCTCAGACTCTCCAGCTCACTGTCTGCGAGTGGAAACTTGTCTGAAAAACCAACAGAGAAATTCTTCTGGGCTTAGTGTTGCAGCAGCAGATGCAGATCCACACAAAACAACACTTTAGAACGCCGGCTGCTGCTCCACACACTCAATTATATGATATATATATAAAGACCGACAGCTGAAGTGAAGCCAGTGTCCACAACAACTCACAATTCCACCTTAACCCTGGTAAACAAATACTCTCATTTCCCACATCAACAGAGTTTATGATGGATTTTCCTTGAAACAGAAGTTCACTAAAAAAAAAAAAAACAATAAATATTTTACCCAGAAATTACATTAATGCCTTAACTTCAAAGATTTTTTATCATCAAAAAATCAAGCCCTGTATGGCCCAGTCGAAAACATTGTAATTTTCTTGTCTACAGAACAGAAAAATACAACAAATTGTGTTTTTGATGGTGTTCATGTTTAATAATTAACAAATATATTTTAATACTAAGCCATTTTTATATTAAACAGTTGTGACAGTATTTAGCATCTTCTCAGTTGGTCTACTGTATCTTACTGTTACTAAAATCCAACATGGCGGCCGCAGGAAGAAGACCTGCTTGGTGGTTAATTACCATTCTCTTATTCTGCTATTTTAAGGACACATAAACATGCTTTATGATGGCTTTTCTTTGAAACAGAACTTTACCAAAAAAATAGACTCATAAAAATTTCCCCAGGAATTACACCAAATACTCGGGAATTTTATCAGAAACTCTAGAGTTTTCCAACATAAAAAACATACTTTGTAGGGACCAGCCAATGACGTTGTATTTCTTTTGTCTGCAGGACAAAAAATAATAAAACAAATTGTGGTTTTGGTGGTCGGCATGTTTATGGATTTATAAATATATTTTTATACTTAAAACAGTTATTGTGACAGTTGTATTTAGCAGCTTTTCGGTTGGTCTACTGTGATTAACTGTTACTAAAATCCAACATGGCGGCCGCAAGAAGAAGACCTGTTTGCTATTTAATTAACAATCGTTTATTCTGGTACTTTAAGAACATATTAACATGGTTTATGATGGCTTTACTTAGGAACAGAACTTCACCAATAAATATTTCCCTAGGAATTACATTTAATGCCTTAACTCCAGAGATTTTCAATTATATAATAAACTAAGCCTTTTAAACCCAGTCAATGACGTTGTATTCTTTTTAACCGTTACTAAAATCAAACATGGCGGCTGCAGGAAGAAGACCTGCTTGGTGTTTAATTTACAGTCGCTCATTTTGTTATTTAAGGACATGGAATAACAGTAATATTAGGTTGAAATAATGATAACAACAATAATAATAAAAGCTAAACCTCTCTCTCTTCTCGAGGATGCGGTGTTTTCCGTTGCCGCGTCTTCGTCGCCTCCTGCCGGTCAACTATTTTAGTGCAGACAAGATGGCGGCCGCCGTGAGGACGCTGTGCCATTCGGGTAAGATTGTCGCTTGTTTATCTTATTTAACTGCGTTTCCTGTTTGTTTGACCGTCTAAATAATCGTCGACACACAGTTATCGTTCCAACAAACAAAATTTGGAATCCTCAACTGTGTCGTCGTGTTTTTATCCCCGTTATTATCGATAGGACACACGCTATTAGCTAATGCTAAAGACTAAGTCAGTGACAGACAAGTTCTGACTGAGTCGAAGGACTTATTTGATACTTCTATTTATCTGGAGTTAAGATTGTCTTGTTCTGTATTCAGTGTAACAACAAAATGCACTACAGAAATATTAAAAAATAAATAAATAGTAAAGTCCTCGTGGTTCTTTACACAAGAAATTCGAGTGATGGAAGATTCTATTGGTTCTGTTTCTCTGACTTTGTGTCATTTTTATGGTTGTTTGCAGTGTTGCTGTCTCTTATACACGCTATTAGCTAATGCTAAAGACTAAGTCAGTGACAGACAAGTTCTGACTGAGTCGAAGGACTTATTTGATACTTCTATTTATCTGGAATTACGGTTGTCTTGTTCTGTATTCAGTGTAACAACAAAATGCACTACAGAAATATTAAAAAATAAATAAATAGTAAAGTCCTCGTGGTTCTTTACACAAGAAATTCGAGTGATGATAGATTTTATTGGTTCTGTTTCTCTGACTTTGTGTCATTTTTATGGTTGTTTGCAGTGTTGAGGAGTCAAAGTAGACACTTCAGCACCACATGTCCAGTTCAGGCTGGACAGAAGTGGAGAATAGAGTAAGTAACAATGTTGTTTAATAGAGTGACTCCATTTACATCACGGCTCACCAACTTTCTTTTTTAACTCTTTATTTATGGATTTTTTTTCTTCATTTTTTTTTTACAAACAATTAACCAAAACAGGTGTAAGAGTTAAGATAATAATAACATAATACATATATGTTTATAATACAACACATAATTTATTCTTTCTCTCCTGGGCCAAATAAACTTGCCATTTCTGCCATCTTTTTTGATGGCAGAAATGAGTGACCACTCTTCTGACCACCATGTTTGTACCCAGTAGAATATCATTTTAAGTGTAACCTCTGCTAAAAAAGCACAGGAACAATAGCATTTTCATTCTTTTTGGACTAGTTTTAGCACCTTTGGTAGACCATGGAGGCTACCAGGTGGCCACGGGCACTTGGTTGGTGACCCCTGATTTACACAGTATTTGCTGCATGCAATCCACAGTTATTCTTCAGATGATGGAGGAGGAAAATGATGCAAAAGGGAAAAAAACATGGTATTAATGTGACACAATATTACCTGCATTACAAGTATCAATGTAATAATATAAAGAAAACATTAACTTAATTCTACCAACATTCATCTAAATCTCTTAGTCCATTGCCCGGTGGCGGGGGCAGCTGGCACCACCGTATTGTGAGGCTTCTTGTGGGTGGTGAGCCCACAAGAAGTTCTTTGGGTCAGGACGGCGCTTTGATCAAAGCACCTCAGTGGCAACCTGGCAACTTTTGGATTAGAACTTGAAGCCTAGCAGACCCAAGTCCACTTCCTTAAACACTAGGCCACCACGGCTGGAATTTTAGAATAATTTTTAACACATGAAGAGGTCAGAATTGACAGAAGTGGATGAAAGGTTTGATTTTTTTTTTGTAGTGAAACGTATGTTTGTAAATGTTTTAATCATATGAACTTCACTGAAACATGATGTTCTTGTTGTGATGTTAACTATTTCATTACTTTCTAGACATGGTCTTGCAAGAAGCGACACAGAGTACGGACCAATGACGGATCTGCCCGACTGGTCGTTTGTTGGTATGTTGTCAGTTTGTCCCATAAATGATGTTGATCAGAATATGTGTTCTTTGTGTATCTCTGTGTGTATATGTATGTATCTGTGTGTGGATATATGATGGTGTATGCAGTACATGTGTACCGCATGAGTACGTTTGTATATACACTAAGATAGATGTGAATATTCTAAAATATTAGATGAATATTTATTGCGCCCCCTAGTGGCGGAGCCCCAAGCAACTGCGCTTCTTCAAGTGTCGCCCCTGAATAAACATTGAATCTGGAATATTATTAAAATGATCAAAAACAAAATTCATATCAGTGGTATTTACCTTTTCATGTAGCCCTTCAAGATCCTTTAAATGTTTTATTATATTTTTTTACAGACCTGCAACAAAAAAAAGTACTTACATCACTAATACTACAAATATATAGTATATAAGGCCTATGTACTGGTGAGCCAACTCTTGCGGGACAAATATATTTACACTGCGGGACAGATTTGGGCCCCGGGCCTGAGTTTGACACCTGTTTCATAGTGAAATACAATAACAATTTATTCAACAACAGCATCAATTATCACCCACTAATCTACTAGTACTACTAACATTAACCTGTCTGTCTACTCTTAACTGTCTACTGGTCCACTAACATCACTTAAGGATAATAAGAATAATAATCCCGAGGGATTAACAAAGTTCTTTCTATTCCTGTCTGTTATTGGAGTGAAGTCAAATCTACCGATCTCTGTGTGAATGAATGTCTTTCTGGTTCACAGATGGACGACCAGCTCCGCCTCCGAAGAGCCATCTGAGGCGAAAACAAGAGAGGGAAGTCCTAGCCGTGAGTATCCTGTTTCTAAACGTCACGCGTTTTAATTTTCTTCTGATTCTTGAAAACTATAAATTAAAATCTCTCCCAAAGCGACGTATCGTGATGCTGGACGCGGAGATGGACAAAGGAATCCAGATGAACAAGGAGAGAGTGGAGGAGGTCAAACGACAAGAAGAGCGAAGAAAGTCTCTGCTGTTCAAGCCTAAAGGAAAACTGTTGAAGAAGAAAAATACTCCCTGAATATCAGCCTGGTGTCTATATATTTACCTTTGTTCCAACATGTATATGTGTTCTCTTGATTTATATTTTCTTTATAGAAATGTAATGAAATGTATTAATTAAAAAAAAAATGTAAAAACAAAGCTGCCAGTGTTTGAGTGTTCTTTGAAGAGGACTGAGGCTGAAAGGTACATCAGTGGTGCCCAATCACTGGGCCGGGGACCAGTACCGGTCCGTGGGTGAATTGGTGTCGTCCGGTGCGTGAAAATAATACGACATTTAACCCGTCCGTGGCGCAAAAAAGTTTGGGGACCACTGAAGTGCACCGGTTCTTTAGGTGTAATGTCTCTTCTTTGCCGTTAGGGGGCAGCGTCGTCCCTTTTTGAAGAAGCAGGAACATTTTAACGCCATTTTGTCCGGTGAGAAGTTTTTATGGTTCTCAGATGGGAGGAGCTGAAACAGCTCCTTAGACTCCTCTTTACCTGAGAAATAGTAGGAAGATTTTCCTGTGTTTTCACAGTCTAATACAATGTCCACTGTGTTTGGACAATACTCCAAGTGATCCAATATTTCAGATTCAAAAATGTCCAAAGCTGACTTAGAGTTAAATATACAAAATATATACAAAAACTACAATAAAAAAATGGAGGAGAATCAGAATAACATGACGGGACCATATCTAATCTTCTTCTTCTTTCAGCTTCAGACACTGTGGGTTGCCGCAGTGAGTCAACATTGTCCATCTCCCCCTGTCCTCTGTATCTTCAACTCTGTCTCCAACTACCTCCATGTCCTCCCTCACTGCATCCATCAATCTCCTCTTTGTCTCCTACCTGGTAGCTCCATCTCTAGGATAATTCTTCCACCACTGTCCCTCCTCTGAACATGTCCAAACCATCTCAATCTGTCTTCTCTAGCTTTGTCTCCAAACCTTCCTGTCTGTGTTGTCCCTCTAATCACCTCATTCCTGATCCTGCCCATCCTTGTCTCTCAGCAGCATCTTTAACTCCTCCACCTCCAGCTCCGTCTCCTGTCTTCTGTCTATTCCTGGTGTCTCTAATCCATAATGGCTGGTCTCTCTACTGTCCTGTAGACGTCTTCAGCCTTGATCATCTTGAGTAAGTCTTATGGTCCAACCTTTTTAACAAAACTGCCTCAAACTTTTGTTCATCTTTGGCCCAAAACTATTAGTAGAAAATCTAATGTTTCACTTTTTCTTCTACTTTTCACGTTGTGACCCTGTGAAAGAATCCTTCAGTGTCAATTTTTCCCTCTGCAGCCTTGAGTCTGGAAAAGTGATGAACCGACTGCAGCCAAAGTTGCAAAACTTTTTTTTTTTTCTTGCAAATGAAGCAGCAAATCCACCTCTTTGGGCTGGAACCTGATGTCGAAACCTGAAGTTTTGAGCTGATCCTGGAGCAGCTGAGCTCCTCTTGAGTCAGCAGCGTCTCCTGAGTGATTTGGACTTTTTGACAGACTATTTACAAAGTGAGGTAAGACCTCACTCTGTTTTTTTTTTTTCTCTCTCCACATTTCTGTCTGTTGCCTCTGCCTGTTGCAGACTTCAGCAAAGCCTCACTGTAATTAGGGTTCAAGAGCCGCTGAGTTGCAGATTCTTTTCTGTGGCGATGGGAGTTTTCTTTTTTTCTTCCCACACATTTGACCTTAAAGTTTGCGGCCTTTATTATATCAGAGGACGGAGGACGGAGGACCGACCGACCACAACACTCAGAAGAATGGTCAAACAAAATGACACCACTCGGTCCATTCCACTTTCTTCTTCTTCTTCTGACTCCACCTTCCGACTGAGTCTGAGACCAGGTCTGCAGCCACGCTCAGAACTTCAACTCTTTCTCCAGACTCACCATCATTTTACATCCTGCTTCTTCCTCCTCCCCCTCTGTCTCCCCTCTTCCTCCCTTTCCCTCATTCTTGTTTTGGTTTTACAGTAAATGAGAACCAGATGTGGGTTTCTTATTGTGCAGGAGTCAGCAATGGACGGATGGAGGGACGGAAAGGACCAGGGGCGGATGTTTTAGGGGTGGAGGAGACTAAGGTGTGGGTGTAAGGTGAGGTCAGCGGAGAGGAGAGAGACAGATGTGGTTGGTGTTTTTATTTGAAGGATCAGAAGAAAGAAGCGTCTGCTGCAGGGACACAGGGGAGGAGGGGTGAGGGTGAGGGTGAGGGTGAGGGTTGGGGGTTGCAGAAGCATGGGTTGAGTCGGGGGTTTTGCGCAGGGACTGATTCAGCAAAGTCCGCTTCCTGACTCCTGGGTGTTCCTGGTCGAGGCTGCATCTGCGTTTATAGTCAAAAACACCGTAAAAAATGTCACAGCAGTTAAAAATCGGAAAAAAAATGACACAAAGGACATGGAAAACAATCAAACGGTTAGCTAAAGAGGACTGCCATGGATGTGGAAATGCCACTAGGGGGCCGAGGAGCTCAGGAGGGCAAGTTTACTGAAAATACACCATCTTTGTGGCCACTGAAAACCTTTGGGTCAAAATGACCCAAAAGTGCATTTTCAGGTTTCGAAAAACGTAAGCAGCTGAAACAAAGTCATTAATAATGACGCAAATGAAAACTGAAGCCAGGAAGTGCCAACATGTGTTTACGCAAATTATTAAATTTATCGCACAACATAACGTGTACAAGAAAATGATTCAGGCTGCGATGGACGTGGAAATGCCACTAGGGGGCCGAGGAGCTTGGGAGCAGGAGATCAGAGAGCATCTAAAAGGACTGGTCTCTCCGTACCAGATGGGGGCTGCAACCATGGTTTTATACTGTTGTATGATCAGTGCCTGCAACAGTAGTTCATGCACATTCAGCAGCAGGTCCCGCCCTGCCTTTTCATTACACTGCTGCAAGGGCAGTGTCTATTGTCACAATACAATAGACATGGAAAACATTAAAACGGTTAGCTATAGACGGGTATCGTACAAAAGACGTTTTTCAACCAACGTAAGCAGCTGAACCAGAAAGTTATGCTGACGCAAGTGAAAACTGCGTTCACGTACGATAATTACATTTATCGCACAATAAAAAGATTCAGGCTGCGATGACGTGGAAATGCCACTAGGGGGCTGAGGAGCTCAGGAGCAGGAGATCAGAGAGCAGCTAAAAGGATTGGTCTCTCCGTACCAGATGGGGGCCGCAACCCTGGTTTTATACTGTTGTATGATCAGTGCCTGCAGCAGTAGTTCATGCACATTCAGCAGCAGGTCCCGCCCTGCTGTTTCATTACACTGTTGTAAATAGTGGATACATTAAGACAGAACCGTCGTCTCCTCTGGTCAGATGAGGTTCCTACATCTGAAGTGTCAAGATCAACAACTCAGTGGATCTCTCCTTTCCCAGCATGCAGCTGGAACATCTCATCATCATCATCATCATCATCATCATGGCCAAGTAGAATATAAACCAGGGCAGGATGGAAAAGTCTGCTGGAGGGAAAGGAAAGTCACAGCAGAGAGTCAGTAATGTAGGTCACACAAACACAGGCTCAGGTTTGACCACTTCCTGCCTGGCACCGAGATGGAGAAGGTGGAGCCGAGGTGGAGCCGCTGCTTCGCCCTCCCACACTGTAAAGTTCAGGAGGAAAATGGCTGACGTAGGAGGGAGAGCAGGAAGATATCAAGCAATGCCAGGGTGATGGAAGAAGATTCCTACGTGTCTTCTGTAAAACAGACTTCCTCCGTCTGTTCAGGTCACGTCTCTTGAACGTTTCCTGGAAAGCAACAGTTGCATTTTTCTGCAGGGACGAAATACAACAAGATCATTTCATCGTTCCAGCGCTAGTCTAACCTTCTTGGCCGACTCTGGAAGGGTGGAGGAATGGAAAACTAGAACAGAAGGTAATAGATGGAAAGGTGGAGATGCCAAGAATGGAGGTAATGGTTGGAAAAATATGCAATGTAGCAAATTTGTTGAAATGTTTAGCATTTTCTTTGACCGTGTGTCCTGGTGAGGACATCCATCACCACCTGGACCGTGTCACAGCGTTGACCTGGAAGCTACAAGAGATGTTGACCAATGAGGGAGGAGTCAAGGAAGCAGAACTCCAATGACGCCAGTGTTGGAAGTCAGGGCAGTAACACAGTCTTAAAGTCAGCAGCAGTGCATCATGGGAGAAGACAGATCGTATCACGAGGTGAAGGTTGAAGATCTACTGGGATAATAGAAGAAGAAAGTTCCATCTGTGGAGTGTGTTTAACTCATTGACGCCAACAAACAAACTAGCATCGTTGGGTTGTCGGATACAAACCCTCGTTGATTTCTGGTATCGGATTTTGCCAATTATACCCAATACATTTTCCGATATCAATATTGACTAATACCAATATCTGCCGTTAATTTCCAGAGATAAACGTCTCAGAAACCCTAGCGTGATTCCAGCAAATTTGGCAAAACCCGATTTTTATTATCGGTGGAAAAGGCGATATTGGCCGACCGATATTATCCAACATGCTCTGATCCAGGAAGGACATTGATTGTACAGGTCAGGGGCAGTGGTGGCCCAGTGGTTAAAGAACCGGACTGTGGTCCGGAGGGTTCAAGGTTGGAATCCACCAAGTGCCAGGTTACCACTGAGGTCCACTGAGCATGGCACCGTCCCCACTCACAGCTCCACGGGCGTTCAAAGCTGAATCCCTGAAAGCATATGTGTTAAACTCAAGGCCCGGGGGCCAAATGTGGGCCGCCGAGTCATTAATTGTGGCCCGCAAGATGTTTGACCTGAACAAATAAAAGTCTTCATTATACTTTCTACTTTATACCTTCTGTGAATGCAGTTAATTAGTAAAAATAAAGTGCATTTCACTGTGTCCCACGGCGGCCCTGCACTAAATGACCTAGGTACTGATCCCTAGACCCAAAACCTGTACATTCTTATATACAACTGGTCCCTCAAGATGTGGCCCCTGGTAGAAATGAGTTTGACACCAGTGCTTTAAAGGTTCCTGATGGCAGCAGCTAGCACCCCTACCTCGGATGCAAAGACTTCTGGGTTTGATTCCCTAAAGAAACACATGCTTGATAATGTAAATCCTCCTACTGACTGAGAGCTTTGGATCAAATCCATCCGTCCATGCGTCCAAATTCGTCCTCTTATTGAATTAACAAGGATTTCTCAAGTGCGCACAGCCTATAATTTTGTGCTACCGGTATACAGGGCTAGAATCTTGTATACCACTGGTATAGATTAACTCGTCCATCTTCGTCCTCTTATTCGTTACCAGGTTGCGGGAGCAGCACAGTCCCAGAAGTTGGACCCTGGAGGTCCACACCAACGACAGAGACACTGACTCTTAGTCAAGGCTCCATGCATTGGTCAAAATGTAAAAGTTTATCTTTTGTCCAGAAATAGTTTGAACACATGTTATTTGTCCACAATTTTGGACCATCTCCAGGACCATCTCCAGAGCTCTTCTATCAGGACCATGCTGTGAATCAACATGGTCCTCAATGAACTGATTCTTCACTCGGTGATTAAAACCCACAACCTTGATCCAGAGGAACTCTGTAGGTCTCGGAGAGACGTCGTGGGTGGTGCTGTGGGAGGAGAATCAGTCACAACAGTTAATGTGCAGGACAAATGGAAAGACCAGGCGACCGGGGGACGGACAGACGGAGGACAGAGTTTGGCTGGTGATGCAGGAAAATAGACGAGCAGATGTGAAAAAGCGACAGAGAGAAAGGAGGTGAGCAGCAGATGGACATCTGAAAAACATCCTCAACGTCCTCCATGTTTTTAAGATGAAGACTCTAATTTATAACCGTTGTTGTACAGACGGTAAACAGACGGTTTGGGGGGAGAAGGTTACGACACCACCTCAGACCTGGTCTCAAAGTCTTTTCTCCTGTCTTTGTCTACATCAGATGTCTTCTCTGAGGTTGAAAAATGGAGGAGTGGATCAGAAACAGAAGTCTCACAGCAGAAGGATGGACTTTTGGATGGAAATTCAACACCCAGAAGTTCTGCCTCCTTAACTTCATCCCCCCAAAACGTTGCCTTCTTTGAGTCGGGCTGTAACGGGCCACAGCTGGCCCGGCCCACACCTCTCAGATGTTTCAAGAATCCCAGATGCTCAGCTGGAACCGATTCCTCTGAGAAAGAGAAAATGTGACCATTCCATCATTTTTTCCTAAAAAACACAGCTCCACATGCTGCTGGTCCAAAACAACCACGGCTGTAACTGTAACTGTGTCCAGATGTTTCCATCTGTGACCTGGCAGCAGGACAATAGGACAGATCCAGCTCTGACCGGGGTTTGTGAGGAGACAAAGACTTCAACCATGGACAAAGTAAATTGAGGAAAGTAAAAAAAAACTGGTAAAAAAATATATATTTCTAGCTGCTCATCCATTGAGTCTCCAAAGTCTCCGAAGGTTTCGTACAATGCAGAAGAAAATAATTTGAATAATAGAATCAAAGTTGTTTTTCCATTAATTGACAACCAATTTATTGATCTTCATGATCTACTCTTTTACTAAATCTACTTCCAGAAGATCTCCATGGTATCTAAAGACCAGTAGATACCGCCACAAACCAGTTAAATGTCTCGTACTATTTTCACGGACCGGTCGTTAAGTTGTGGCAGATAAATGCCTCTTAATACAATTACATTTTCTGGTGTTCTGAAATATTTTCCTACCTATAAAATCTTCCTACCTGAATTCTCAATGGTTTTCGGATTTCTCAAGTCCACACAGCCTATAATTTTCTGCTACCAGACCAGGTATACAAGGATAGAATCTATTTTTTGGCAATTTTACAAAATATTATAATATAAAATCTAATTTAAAGTTTGGAGAATTTGAATTAATCTTTTCAATTTACTTGGCCTATTTACCTTTATCTTTAAGCTGACAACCCTGAAAGATAAAATTTCCAGTGTTCTGAAATATTTTCCTACCTATAAAATCTTCCTACCCGAATTAACTGTACATGGGCACAACAAAAATTTCCCTATAATTTTCTCCTACCAGACGAGTATACAAGGTTAGAATCTTGCATCAATGACTCTGCGTCATTTTGAGTTTATTGTTGTTGTCTTCACTGAGAAAATATTTCCTAATCAAATACAGTTGCATTATTGACATTGATTCTATTGTTCAGTTCTTTTGTTGATATGGGTATGGATCAAGTGGAAGGAATAGACAGATGGGGACAAAAGGAAACATTATTTCTCTGCGGCCCGGCACCAATTCACCCACGGACCGGTGTCGGTCCCGACCCAGTGGTTGGGCACCACTGGTATAGATTAACTCATGGCAACAAAAGAAGACGTTCAATGATAAAACAGACAACTGAGATGTTTTTACGTTGTCAAATGGGAACAACCAGGTTGTAAAAGCTGTGAGAGGTAAAAGAACCGACATCCTTCTACGTCCGGTCAGCCAGGTTACCACTGAGGTGTTCTGACCCACATGGAGCAGTGTGATTTGGGTGTCAGTGGTGGAGACCAGGTAATAGAGAAGAGGATGAAGATGAAATAATGAATGAACAACAAACTGCTCAAACACCAGAAGAGGTTCTGACGAAGAAGAAGTCCAACATCTGTCTGTCAGGTGAGAAGAATCATGAGACTGAACTACAAGGAGACAAAGAACACAAAGAACACCGCCCTCGATGTGAAACAGTGGAGGAAAAAGAAAAAGTGAAGCAGACGGAGATAAAAATCTCATTCCACTTTATTGATATGATCATCATTATAAATATCATTACCATTATCATTGTTACAAACAAAATCAATTCACCTTGAATTTGACTTTGTGAAAAAAAAAAAATGAGAGAAAAACATTGAGCACCACTCTGGTAAAATTCATAAATAACATTTTGTTTCTCTTTTCTGTTGGACTTGAGTCTAATTCACCGCGAGGGAATTTTTATTTCCACCATTGTCAGGTATTTGCCTCTGTCCAGCAGGACTCCCAGTGACAATGTACGAAAAACAAAGAAGAGCAGGAGAACAATAATAACAATAACCATAATTATAATAACAACAACAACAACAGCATCAATAAGGATCAAGTTAAATTGCACCATATTGTTGAAAACTCAGCCTGACTGCAGTGTTTCAGAACCACCACCTTGGACCAGTCAAGTGGAAAGTCAAGTAGATCCGAGCGAAGTTCTGGTTTTTTACTACTTTACTTCTTGATGACACCAGGAATTTGGAGGAAAATGGAAAATTATTAATAACTGGAGACGCTGCATGGATGGAATTCCCAATGAGGCTAAAAATAAAGAATGAGGGTAAATGTGTCCCTTTGGAATCCTATTCATTTATTTTTCTAAAAATCAAACTATGGCCCGAGGGCCATGTGAGGCCCGTTTGGCATTTTAATCCGGTCCAAGTTATTCTTTTAATTTATATCATCATTATCCTTCTTCCTCTTCCCTGCAACGCCAACACTTTCCCAATAGGTAGCGAAGAAAATACTTTATAAAAAGATCTTTTCGCATGACTTTGACATCACTTATCTCCATTCGTGCCAATACCTGATCAAATATTAGTACCGATTTGTCAAAAAGACCACTTCAGTGACTTTCTTGCGTTATGTCTGTTTTTTTCTAGAATAAAACTAGTGAAATAGCTGTCAACAGATCAGCACTAACCTGGGGATGCTAGGCTAACCTTTAGCCATACTGGGGCTGGGTATTGAGTACACGATATAAAACACAAAGTACCGATATCCAAATAGTACATATTTCAGTACCTTGTTACACTTTACATTAACATTTCACTATTGTTTTTTTGCATTGATAAAAAGCCCTACAGGTAACATTCTCAAAAAAGTCTTTACACAAGCTAAAGTACATGTGCTCAAATCAACCAATCAGAGGTTGTTTGACTGGAAAGGAGGAGGAGTTAAAGATGAATCACTGCCGGGAAATCTGTGGCGGGCGTTCACGCTGAGCACCGCATGGCTAGGAGCAAAAAAAAACGGACTAAGACTAAGATTAAGATTTCACCCTGGTTGAATGTTCAGTGAACGCACCGTAGGTTTGAAACCCAGTGATAAGAAAACTCAGCCTTTGCCAATGAACCAGATCCTTCACTAGGAAAACTAAAAATCTATGGAGAAATCTTCCCTCAGCTCCAACATGTTGATGGAGAAAACATCTTTGGAAATGAAGCCGATTGTTTGAGGTCAACAACAGTTCTCGCGATCAAAACTCAAAACCTGAGTCCAAATTTTTTCTGGAAGGCATTTGAAAAACATCCTAAAAATACAGTTTGTAAATATTAACCTGTGATTAAGAAAGATTGGATTGGAATGACAATAAGTTGGATGAGAGTGAGACGTCTGTCTACCTTTGGACTCCAACCACCGGGGAACCAACAACCATCTGGATCTTTGGGCAAACCAGAAAGAAAATGACAGACTGTGGCTTTAAGGGTGGAGGGAGCGCAGGTGGGGGTGATTCTCTCTAGGAGGAACGTCCATGAAGAAGACGTGTCTTCACAGAACGCTAGCAGTACACGCTTAACAAAAAAAAAATACACAAATTCCTGATTCTCAGTTTTTAGGGCCTTCCTCCTTCGACATTGGTGGCACATATAAACCACACCCTTCCTCCACCTTCCTCCTCTTCACTCTTTCCAACGTTTGCGGTTCCGCTCGGCCCTCGTCCTGTCTCTCAGTCCCTCTGTATGGCAGTCTGTCAGTCTCCCGTCCTCGCTCCGTCTACACCTTGTCCAGGAGAGACCTCTGGCAGTAGAGGAGGCGACGAGGCGTGCCGTACTTCCTGAAGAACAAAAGCACTCCCAGAGTGATGACCACCAGCACCAGCAGCAGGACGGGGATGACCACAGCCACGGGCCCCGCCCCACTCTGTGATTCGTCCATTTCGATGATGATCACTTCCTCTTCTCTGCCCTTCTTGGGATCCTCGCTGTCGCAGCCCATCCAGTCCCTGAGCACGGACTTGGGGTAACCAGCCTCCACCTTCATGTACTGGTTGTTGAACTTCCAGTACTTGTTAGCTTTGTAGAAGTACGTGTAAGCTGCACAGAAGACGGAGAGGAGAAGGAGAAGAAAGGTTAGTTAAAATGTTCAGAAAATGTTACCAACTGCCCTAACATGTCATTGTTGTCGTCTGTCGTCTAAAGCCGGGCGTACACTGTGCGATCTTTTTTTACGATTGTGGCGTCCATCTGCTCCAACTGCTTTGGATAAAAGTATCTGCCAAATGTATTGTAATGTTATACGAATAAAAAACAAAGAGGTTGAGGAAGAAGATGACGAAGTCAGTAGAGGGAGATACGTGGTTGTTCACAGTTTCTCTCTGTAAGAAGATGAGAATAATGTTCAACAAACAAAAAACGATTTCTCTACCCTGTAGGTTAACAGCGCTGTTGCCGTTTGGTGTCAACCCAGTCCCCGACCGATCTGGTTTGGAAACGGTTTTGCGGACTCACATATTGGTTTTTATGCTGGATATCCTTCCTGACGCAACCCCGAACATTTATCCAGGCTCCAGCCCCCTAGTGGCTGGAGTAAAAATCAACACAAGACTAAGATATCAAGTAATAAAACATCCATCCATCCATCTTCATCCATTTTTCCCGAGCAGGGGACAACATTTGGAGGAGGGATACCCAGACTTCCCTCTCCCTAGACACTTCCTCCAGCTCATCTGGGAGGATCCTGAGGCGGTCCCAAACCAGCCGGGCAACATAGTCGCTCCAGCGTGTCCTGGGTCTTCCTCCCAGTGGGACATGACCCAAACACCCTCCATGGGAGGCATCCAGGGGGCATCCGATTTAAATGCCCAAGCCACCTCAACCCTTCAATGTGAAGGAGCAATGGCTCTACTCCAGGCTCCTCCCGTGTGCCAGAACTCCTCACCTTATCTTAAGGGAGCGCCCTGCCACCCTGCGGAGAAAGCTAATTTCCGCCGCTTGTATCTGGGATCGCATTCTTTCGGTCATGACACCTTTTGGCTTAGCTCTCTTTACCCAAACGGATCGATACAGCAAGCGCATTACTGCTGTCGCTGCCCCGATTCCGCCTGTCAATCTCCCGTTCCATCCTTCCCTCACTCGTGAACATGACCCCAAGATACTTAAACTCCTCCACTTGAGGCAGGATCTCTCCCCCGACCAGGAAGAAAACAATTGATACAAATAACTCAACATACAGCTCATCTAGAACAGATTGTGATACATCACCCTGTAACCCCACCTCCCCCTTTTAGCCTTTTGTATTCTACAACAACCTCCCTTTCACAGGTCTGCAGCTTCTTTGAGGTTAAACACCAGGTCTTCCCTCTAGTTGGTTAGGAAGGAGGTAAGGAAATCAAACTCCTTGTCATTGTGACATTGTGATTCACGCCACTGCACACAACGAAATATGACCTCTGTATTTAACCCATCACCAATGCAAACAGAGGGCAGCTTTGAGCGCCAAGGGAGCTGTGAGTGGGGACGGTGCCGTGCTCAGTGGACCTCAGTGGTAACTTGGCAGTAGGGGGGTTCAAACCGGGGAACTTCTTTAGCCATTAGGCCACCAACTGCCCCGGTTAGAACTGAAGAAGCCTCTTGGATGAAGAGGTGAAACATCTTCAAGAAACCTACTTTGTCCAGTTGCCTCAAAACCACCTTTTTTCCCTGTCTTCTTCTTCTTTCTCCTTGCCTCCATTTTTATTACATTATCCAAAGCAGATCTGGCTACAGGAGTCAGTTGTGTGGAGATACAGCGTGATCAGTTGAATCGCAATCCGACCATTGGGACTCCCATGAGTCACTAGTACAGTATGAGCAGCAGAAGGACGCCGGGAATGGAAAAAAGTCCATCTTAAAAGACTACGTAGGCTATGAGTCTACCTGGACCACCTCCAAACTCCGAACTATTGACTTCCATTGTTGGGACTAACGTGTTACTTAGAACGCCGATACATAAGCAACTACTTTTCTCATTAACTAATGATAGTTGATACAGACCACAACACTAAACTGTTTAATGTGTTTTTAAAGTAAAGTAAAGTAACTAGTTACTTTTATAATTTAGTAATTAGAAATGTAACTAGTTACTTTTTCAGAGCAGTAACTAGTAAAGTAACAAGTTACTTTTTTAAAGTAACTTTTTTACTTTACTTTGCAAGTTACTTTTTTAAAGTAACTTGCCCAACACTGTTGACTTCTAAGGAGCCTAAACTCACATCCATCTTCGCTCATGATGGCAGCCTTGATGTTGTCTGGCGCTCCGCTCCACATGCTGATGGGCTTTGGATAACCACTGTCCACAGTGCGGGTCTTCTCGTTGAAGCGGTAATACCTGTGAAGGACACAAAGAGACTCGTCGTTGTTGTTGTTGTTTCGTGTGGGTGGAGTTTTCCACAACGACAATTCCCCGGAAGAATGATATGAATGTGAGATTTTCAGATCACTGGGAAAGTCAGAGTCAAATAAACAAATTCACGGAAATACAGAGAGTAAACAACAAGAGTAAACAACAAGAAAATGATGAAATCTGTGCAGGAATGTTGCAGGAAAAACCAAGATAAGACGGAAAAGAAACTGTATCTTCTGTATCAACAACTCACTTGTTGCCTCTAAAGAAGTAGGTCTGTCCTGTTGGAGTGTAGTAAAGTGCGGCATCCAGCTTGTCTTTGGGTAAACCAGTGCCCAGGTCCTTCAGGCTCTTTGGGGAATCCTTGTCCATGCTGGCCTCAGAGAAAACCCAGTACCTGTCCCCTGGAGACGGAGCAAGATTGTGACCAATTGAGCTAAACATCACTATCGCAACCTCTTTCCTGGTGCATCTGCAACCTACCCTTGAAAAAGACAAACTTCCCATCATCCCTCTCATAGGCGGCGTTGATGTTTGAGGGCAGACCCTTCCAGAAGTGACTGATGGTCATGGGGTACCCTGGTAGGACTCTGTTGTTACGGACACGCCAGAACCAGTTGTCCTGAACCACAACGTCCAAAAAATGCTCAAATTATCGATGTTGTTTCTTTGATGAAGAAGGAAAAGATGGAGTTGAGTTGAAAAGAAATCAGTTCTACCTTGAATACAAACTTCTCTCCCCGCAAGATGGCGATGGTATCAAAGTGTCCCTCACAAATGTCCGGGCCCTGATCTGGACGGTCAGGGACAGACGGCCTAGTGGGCCGGGGAGGAGGTGGTGGAGGAGCTCCAGACTTGGTTCCTGTAATGGAAGATAAAGAAATAAGATATTAAGCAAATATATTTGCGGTATATATTATGTATTTATTTATATATATATAAATCTATAAACTTCAAATATATTTATTAGGGGTGTGCAAATTAATCGCTTTAGATCGGTTTGGATCGAACTGAACCAAATTGGATTGTTTAATATTTTATACGAATCGTTCCTGAATCAGATCGTAGCCTGTGAATCGAGATATGAATCGGATCGTTATGTGAGTGAAACCTCACACCCCTAATGTACACTACATATATATTAGGGTTCTGCAAATTAATCGCTTTGGATCGAACTGAACCGAACTGGATCGATCGTTTAATATTTTTTATGAATCGTTTCTGAATCAGATCGTAGCCTGTGAATCGAGATATGAATCGGATCGTTATGTGAGTGAATCATCACACCCCTTATATACAATATATATTTATTAGGGGTGTGCAAATTAATCGTTTTGGATTGGTTTGAATCAAAGTGAACCAAATTGGATCGAACTGGATCGATCGTTTAATATTTTTTATGAATCGTTCCTGAATCGAATCGTAGCCTGTGGATCGAGATATGAATCGGATCGTTATGTGAGTGAATCGTCACACCCCTGATATAGACTATATATATTAGGGATGTGCAAATTAATCGTTTTGGATCGAACTGAACCAAATCGGATCGAACTGGATCGATCATTTAATAGGTTTTATGAATCATTCCTTAA
>JAFBJS010020220.1:299805-334564 GCA_016785265.1 Paraplagusia blochii
CGACTTGTCCCTTTTTCTCAGGTGTTGACACAGTGAGTCAACAGTTTCCATCTCCCCGTCCTCTGTGTCCTCAACTCTGACTCCAACTACCCCCATGTCCTCCCTCACTGCATCCATCAATCTCCTCTTCATCTCCTACCTGGTAGCTCCACCTCTAGGATTCTTCTACCAATGTATCCACTGTCCCTCCTCTGAACATGTCCAAACCATCTCAATCTGTCTTCTCTAGCTTTCAGCCTTCGTGCAGGGAAATACTAAAACAAACACAATTGTATGATTTGGTGAAGTTTGAAGGACCGTATTACAAAGCTGAGGGGGCCACATCTGGCCCTCGGGCCTTAGTTTTCCCACGCCTGATCTAGCAGTTTGTCTTTTTCTGTTGTGGTGGAGAGATGGACTTTGAAGGTCACAACCCACAACAGACACTGTTGGGTTTGGAAAACAGCTCTCACACACACACACACACACACACACACACACCCTTTGTCCTCCTCCATTCAGTCTGCATCTGCAGTGAGACAGGTCCAGACATGAAGACAAGTCAGACGCAGACACACGGGGTAATTTCACGTCCTTACTGTTTCGTCAACTAAGGTGTTTCCAGATGGATTGTTGTTGTTGTTGTTGACTGTTTTCTGCTCCATTTTAAACATTGTAATAATTTGACATTGTTGTTGTTGTTGTTGTTGTTGTTGTTGTTATTGTCAGTGTCATCATCTGCAGTGAGCCTAGAGAGGTGGAGGTTTGGACCAGAGAGAAGAAGAATGAAGGTCAGTGGTAGACACACAGAGTCCATGAGTGGAGTAGTGAGGTTACAAGGAGCAGAGGAGGAGAAGGTGGAGGAGTGAGGAGAGAGAGAGTGGAGTCAGGATGGAACAACTGGAGAAAAGAGTCAGGAGTGATCTGAGATAGAAGAGAGTCAGCTAAGGTGGAGGGACGGTGGAGAGACCAGGTAGAAGAATGATCCTAGAGATGGAGCTACTGGGTAGGAGACAAAGAGGAGATTGATGGATGCAGTGAGGGAGGACATGGAGGTAGTTGGAGTCAGAGTAGAAGATGGAGAGGACATGGTGAGATGGAGAAGGTTGATTCACTGTGGAAACACCTGGAGAAGAAGAAGGGCAACTGAACATAGTGGATTCTTCTTCACACTGTGAGATGTTTCTTAGATGAGAGGGGAAACCTTCTGTGTCCAGTTGTCCTCCAATGTTACTATTATTTTATTACATGTCCCACATTTATACTATGACTTGTCCTTCACTTCTTCTCTCTCAGACAGATCTACAGTAGGTCTGGGTCCAGACTGGAGCAGAAGACATTAAATATCCTGAAATTGAAAATCCATAAAAGATTTGCTTCAAATGAACTTCAGTGAAATGAAAAAACATTCACTGAAACATGTGGGACATTTGAGAAAACTGATGATGAGAAGATCAGATCTGGACCATGGACCATGGAGACACTGAGAGAGGAAGGTTGATGAACCACAGACTGAAGAACTACAGACTAATGAACTACAGACTGATAAGTTACAGACTGTTAAACTACAGACTGGTGAACTACGGACTTCTCCTGATGGTGGCGCTGTCCCTGTGACCAGACCTGGTGTTTGGACCTGTCACCAATGAACCAGCTGACTAAGACATGACACACACACCTCTGTTGGTCACATGGTTTAGTCCAGGCCGGAGAACAAGGGTCATTTATGAGGTTGCGCCCCACCTCTTTACCGCCTTTAAAGCCGTAGTACATTTAATTTATCTCTGACTGCTCTCCTCCCCCTCTGCTCCTCCTCTGCTCCTCCTCTCCTCCTCTCCTCCCCTCTCTCTGAGAGCGTCCAGTGTGTCCAGCGGCTCCAGTGCGGTGACACGTCTGCCTCTATAAAAACACACACCCCCGCCCCCACCCTGAAGACCTCCACTTCTCTCCTCTGGTACCGAACTACACCACACACCTCCACCGCCGCCACCTCCGGCCGGGGGACGCCAGGTATCCCAGCATGCACCTCCTCCCCCCTGGAACTCCCAGCAGCCTGGGTCAAAGCTCCTCTTTATTCCGTCCACTACATGGTGGGTATTGTTGGCGTCAGAGCAGCGAGCGCGCCGGGCCACGTGTGGTCAGAGGGTGGACCGCCGGGTTCAGCAAACAGACGGACGTGAGGTCTGAATGTACAAAGCACCGACAGTGAGACAAGACCGGGGTGACGGCAGTCTGGTCTGTTGCCGTGGGTGAGGGGTCTGTGACCCCGTGCAGTCAAACCAGTGGAATTCTGACCTCAGATCAGTTTTTCCATATCATATAGTGTAACTCCAAGGTTTCATGACCAGATCTCCTGGACATTTTGGTCTGAGGGACATCAGTTTGTTCTTAAATTCTTTGTTTTAACTCATGGAGGACATGATAAAACCTCGTCCTCCAACCTCCCTGTATAAACCTGGGTGTGGCCACGAAACAATTGTCAAACTCTCACATTGTTAATGTGTAATTTATGAAAACAAAACCCGCCCCATGTTGGTATTTCATGTGGCCAAACACTAGCGTTGTTCTGGCTTAAAAACAAATGAATCAACATTGGACCTAAGAAAAAAAATTTACATAAAAAATACATACATTTTTATGTATTTTTTATGTATTTGTAAAAAACATGTAAAAAATACATAAAACAATAATAAAAAAAGATGTTTTATTACACACTATATATTTGTCCTATGCTTTGACCCAGAGTCAATGTTATTGGGTTTACCTCCTGGGGGAGTTACAATCCCAGATCATCTGAGTGTACACTATGCCAGTGGTTCTCAAATAGTGGGTCCCGACCCAAAAGTGGGTCCCAGGCCCGTTCTGAATTGGTCGCAACAGCCGGTCAAAAATAAGCTAAATAATGTGAGTTTGCTGTTTGCTGAGAGTGGGTCGCGACTTCATGACCACACGAAAATGTGGGTCCCAGAGTCAGACCAGTTGAGAACCACTGCACTACGCGGTTTTGAGATAGGTAAGCTAGGACGAAGCCAAAAGATTTTTGTCTGAGTCATGCAACACGCGTTGTGTAGCAGTTATTGCCTAATGATCGATGGTGTGAAAATCAAACATGTTTGAAATCCTGCTGATTTACTCAGGCATAGATACAGAGGAGAAACCAGTCACCAACAGGGGGCAGCACTGACAGACCAGACTGACAAGACATTTCCTGGTCCATACACATCATTGTCGTCACCTTTTGTTTTCCCTGTCTGATCACAGAAAGGAACAATTGTCAGTGGAATTACTTTTTGTCCAGGCCTTGGGACCAGCACCAAAAAAAAATAGCTTGTGCCCCCTACTGGCTGGTTTATTTATAATTATTTTATATTATCCGAGTATTGGCTCATGTCTATGTTTTGGTGATAGGAATTGACATTTACAGACACTTTCTTGACTAACAGACGACAATTAACAATATCAAACCTCTAGGGAATCGAACCTGGGACCCTCTGTTGATGAGGCAGGCGTACTAACTGCTACAGAACCACAAGATTACTTTAATTTAATCAATTCCTAGTATATTCCTAGTTTTTACAAGGATAACACAAATTAATTTCATTTATTTTTGGGAAAATGCACAAGAGAACTGCTGAGGAATGGAACAAACTGGCATCTAGGGGGCGCCACCCTGTAGTAAAAACCACGTTAAAGTCTGTCACATGCAGTGTTGAGACTAACGCCTTAATTGTAATGCTATTACCTAACGAAACTACTTTTCTTGGTAACCAATAATGTAACGCGTTACCTTTCCCATTCAGTAACGCCGTTATCGTTACTGTGGTCTAAAGGGGCTCATTACTCGTTACTATCTGTGGTCCAAATGGACAGTTTCTCCTGTCCACGGAACGAGGACTGTGTAGAGGCGGAGCCTGTCTGCTGCCTGTCAGTCATAAGTGAAAGACGGCCGTCCACACTAGCTGACCCATGGGTTGAAAAGGAGCCATGATTGGTTGACATAGGTTAACATTGTAGTCTAAGCCAATCAGAAAGAGACCTGGGCGGGTCTTCTTGCCTTATAGGGAAATAAACAGTCTCACACACCCACAAGCAAGACGACGGCAAGCGTCAAGTTGACGTTACGATAAAGATGTCTGTCAAAATGTCTAAACATCTATTTTGTTTTTATTGTCCCACTACATTTCATTATGATAGTTGATACAGAACATTACACTAAACTGTTTAATGTGTTTTTAAAGTAGAGTAAAGTAACTAGTTATAAATTACTTTTATAATTTAGTAACTAGTAACGTAACTAGATACTTTTTCAGAGCAGTAAATAGTAAAGTAATAAGTTACTTTTTTAAAGTAACTTGCCCAACACTGCACGCGACGTGGTACAGCAGGACACACCCACAGGCAATATGACGGAAAGTGGCAAGTTGAGGTTACGATAAAGATGTCTGTCAAAATGTCTATTTTGTTTTTATTGTTCCACTACATTTTATTATGATAGTTGATACGGAACATAACGCCAACCTTTTCTATTGATTTTTTAAAGTAATGTAACTTGTTATTAGTTACCTTCATGATTTCATAACTAGTAACGCAACTAGTTACTTTTTCAGAGTTTTTCATTCAATTTCATCAGACTTTTTAATGTCATTATAGTTGCTTCAGAACACAACATAAAACTTTTATTAATATTATTTAAAGTAAAGTAACTAGCTATTAGTTACCTTTATAATTTAGTAACTAATAAAGTAACTAGTTACTTTTTCAGAGCAGTAACTAGTAAAGTAATAAGTTACTTTTTTAAAGTAACTTGCCCAACACTGGTCACATGTTTAAAGACTGTGCGTGTCAGCTGCTGAGTTTCAGTCTTTCAGCACAGTCTTGAGGTTTTGGTCCAAATTCCTCGTCCTCACAGGACACAGCTGTTGTTGTCACACTGTGACGTGAGAATGAGTGACTTTTCTGTCCGCACTAAAGAGGAATCACTGACCACTTCCTACAAACAAGGTGCAAAACAACAGAAAAAGCCCCGTCGAGCATTTATAGATCTGTGGTCAGAAGCGAAAGAATGATAACATTTTTCATGGCAAGACAAACATGTCATTACGTTGGAAACGGAGCGTTGTGGGCGTCTGGGGGAAAGAAAAACGAAAGAATGTAGGAGTTAAAGAGAGAAGATGGTGATGATGATGGTGATGAGCCTCTCAGACACGTACAATAGTTTCAGTCTAGACTTTTGTCACATCGTCCATCGGTTTGTTCATCCCCCAGAAGACAAACTGCAGCTTAAGACAAAAATGACTGTAAAGACATTTTCTTCCTAGTTTTTGTGAAAAAGGACGTGAACAGGACAGAGTCTGACAAGGATGGACAGGATCAGGAATTTAGGTGATTAGAGGGACAACACAGACAGGAAGGTTTGGAGAAAAAGCTAGAGAAGACAGATTGAGATGGTTTGGACATGTTCAGAGGAGGGACATTGGACACATGTTGGTACAAGAATGATCCTAGAGAAGGAGCTACCAGGTAGGAGACAAAGAGGAGATTGATGGATGCAGTGAGGGAGGACATGGAGGTAGTTGGAGTCTCAATCATCTCAATCTGTCTTCTCTAGCTTTGTCCCCAAACCTTCCTGTCTGTGTTGTCCCTCTAATCACCTCATTCCTGATCCTGTCCATCCTTGTCTCTCCTAAAGAGAATCTCAGCTACATCTTTAACTCCTCCACCTCCAGTTCTGTCTCCTGTCTTCTCCATCTTTTACTATGATTCCAACTACATCCATGTCCTACCTCCATGTCCCCCATCAAGCTTCTCTTTGTCTCCTACCTGGTAGCTCCATCTCTAGGATCATTCTTCTACCAATGTATCCACTGTCCCTCCTCTGAACATGTCCAAACCATCTCAATCTGTCTTCTCTATCTTTGTCTCCAAACATTCCTGTCTGTGTTGTCCCTCTAATCACCTCATTCCTGATCCTGTCCATCCTTGTCTCTCCTAAAGAGAACCTCAGCAGCATCTTTAACTCCTCCACCTCCAGCTCTGTCTCCTGTCTTCACTTATTTTGGCCTTTAAAACCTTTCTTCCCACTGTCCTCTCAGATCTTTCAACTTTCACTGACATCATCCTGTAGCTCAGATGCTGTCACTCACAAAACAAAAATGCATTCTGGGAGAGATTTGATGAATAGTCTGCACTTTAAAAGCACGTCTCTGGTCTGATGGATGTCTACCAAGTCTGGCATCAGACCCACAACCTCCTAGAGGTAAGGCAAGAGGAATATCCACAATACCAAAAAAGTGGAGAAGACTTTCAACATGAACATAGAGCAACTGAATGTCCCTCAGGGCCCTGCAGATCCTCAAGACAGTGATGGAGAACTGGGTCCAGTCTGAATCTAAAGGACATTAGTCCAACACCAAGTCTTCTTAGAACAACATGTGAGTTGAACTTCTAAAACATCAGCACTTTTCTAAGTGAGAAGTTGAAATGTTCTGCGCAACACAGTGACTGATGTCCATCGTCCATGAGAAGAGTTTGGTCTGAGGAAACCTTTGACAAAGTCCTGGTGAGGTTATGGAGCAGACAAGATGGTGAAGAGACTGATCTAAGGAGCAGAGCGACTGGAGGAGCAGGAGAGGTAAAGACATTAGGGGGAGCGCTAAAGAAAAAGACGGGGGAAAAAGAAAGGTTTTGGACCGTGACTGGATATAAATATGTGGGACTGAGTCAGATGTTCCTCTGCCGCGGTGCCAACGGAAAAACACTGAGACTTCTGCTCCTGCTGGTCTGGAGCTCACATCACCCTCAGGTCCTCCATCCTCTGACACCTACAGCCTGGTGGTCAAACACCTACGTATGGGTCTGGTGTTGGACCACATCCTATGTTAGACCTGCTCCCTTCACTTCACATGGTCCAACCACCAATCATATTGTCTTCTGACTTTGGGCAGTCATACCATTGTCTCACTTGTTTGGGATTTCTCTTTTTGAGTCCAACTGTCCCACGATCACCCACAGGAAAGAAGTTGTTTTTTTCCCGCAACCTCTGACTCGTGTCTCCGACCTACTTTTTTGTGTTTCTTTTGTCTTTTCAGCTCTTTTTTGAAGACCTTCAGTTCCTGAAGGACAGTTGTGAGACCAGCCATGATGGATGGATTAGAGACACTAGGAATAGACAGAAGACAGGAGACAGAGCTGGAGGTGGAGGAGTTAAAGATGCTGCTGAGATTCTCTTTAGGAGAGACAAGGATGGACAGGATCAGGAATGAGGTGATTAGAGGGACAACACAGACAGGAAGGCTTGGAGACAAAACTAGAGAAGACAGATTGAGATGGTTTGGACATGTTCAGAGGAGGGACAGTGGATACATTGGTAGAAGAATGATCCTAGCGACGGAGCTACCAGGTAGCAGACAAGGAGAAGATTGATGGATGGAGTGAGGGAGGACATGGAGGTAGTTGGAGTCACAGCAGACAATACAGAGGACAGGGGACAGATGGAAAATGTTGACTCGCGGCAACCACTGAAAAAAGGGACAAGCTGAAAAGAATAGACACTGGCTCTGGAGGTCTCCAATTTTTCGTCACACTTTTACTTCTACTAGCTAGCTGCTGGTGGCTAATGGCTGTGATTTGCACTTTATTATCCATCCATCCATATTCATCCAATAATCAGTGACTGGGTCAGGTTGTAAACCATCGACAGAGTCATTCCCTCTGGGCCAATGCACTTGATTTATTTCTATTAAATGTGTACATATAGACTTGACCGTTAAAAAGTTTGGGATCCATGTATTTCCAAAATAAAAGCACAGTTTTCTTCAATGGAGACAACGTTGAACCAATCAGAAATGTATTGCTGATGTGGTAAATGACTGGTTTTTGGTCCAACGTCTCTTCTAATGGTACAATGTGTTTGTCCATTGGTGCAGCAGGACAATGGACGATGAAAAAGTCTCCACGATTGTCACCCAAACCGCACTGATCCATACTGTGGACTTAATGTGGGTCAGGATAGTGCTACAGTGGGTTTCAGGATTTGAACCTGAAACCTTTTGGACTCAAGTCTGCTTCTTTAACCACTAGGCCACCACTGTCACCACTAATGTGACATCAATAGTGTAATTGCTGGACTTTTTGACGAAAATTTGAAGGAAAAATCGAATCATTTCCAACCTTGTCCATGTTCTGATTATATTTTTAATTCATTTAACAATTGATGTTTGTAAGATTTTCATGGAAAAAACAAAAAAAAAACATGTAGCTTTAAACACATCGCAGTGAAATGTAAATGTTTGTCTTTCTGTTTTCTTTTACTGGGTGAAGATCATTTTCTCTCGCTCTCTGTCCATCAGCTTCACATTAAGGCCGATCCTGGACTTTATTTTATTTGTCCTCCCGCCACAGCTACAGTGTCCTCCAGATCTGGGCCTCGTCTCTGCTTTGATGCTGCATTAACAAGGACTCCAGCCTAGATAAAAAGGAATGCGACCCAGATGTGTTTCCACCACATCTGTAGAAGCCGGAGCCACCATCAGCAGACATGTGTCTCCAGATGTTGAAGGGAAAAATCTGCCTATTTTTTATTTTTGACAGGTTTTATCGACTAAGCAAGATCCTGTTTGAATGTGAAACCATGTTGTTTTTCTTTTCTTCCCACTTCCTTCACTCACACGCTCCACACTTTTATTTTGTTTAAGCCCAAAAAAGGTCGGACGAGTCCAAGGAGGAAGGAGAATGTAATAACAAACGCTCCTCTTCTCTGGATGAGTTCTTCAGTTTTCACAAAACAGCTGAGTTCTTGTTTTTTTTAGTTTATGTTTGGGGAGTTGAAGCCAGATAAGGATGCTCAGAAAATCACCCGGGTTGTGCAACGCTTGACGTTGACGTTTGTTCCTGGTTCTCGTGGTCAGGTTTTGTCCTCTGATCGCAGGGTGATGTCATCCACAAGTGTGTTATTAGAAATCATCTCGTTCTGCATCAGCGTTACACTCCTACCTTCTCTCCTACGTCTTTTCAAGATTTTTATGTTTATCTTAGTCCAGTGTCTGATCTGGTCTGATTTTTGCCTTTACTAGTGAAAATCCGTTAACACAAAGTTTTGCTAAACTTGCTGACATCACACATCGATCCTGAGTTTGTGAAATTTTTGGCAAAATCAGACATCAACAAACGTTTTTATTGGTTTTCTCTATGGGGAATGGTTTACTGTTTTGTTTTCCGTCTTTAAAACCTGTTCTAACACTGAACTTTCAGACTTTTCAACGTTTAATCGCATCACACGGCAGCTCAGATGCTGTCACTCACCAAACAGAAATGCATTATGGGAAATGGGAAATAGTCTGCACTTGTCTGGACCTGATGTCATTCATCCAGAGTTAGCATACGACTCGACCGAGTCTGGAATCAGACCCACAACCGTCTAAAGAAGTATTCCCCAACATTTTTTTGCGCCACAGACCGGTTTCGTTCTAGTTTGTGGGCCAAATTACAAAGCTGAAAGGGCCTCATCCAGGCCCCGGGCCTTAGTTTGCCCATCCCTGGTCCACAAGCTTTTATTAAGTGGCGTTCCCAACAAAGTACTCATCTAGATCAGTGTTCCCCAAACTTTTTTGCACCATGGATCGGTAAATGTCTGGTACTATTTTCAGATAAATACCCCTTAATAAAATGAAATTTACGGTGTTCTGAAATATTTTCCTACCTATAAAATCTTCCTACCTCAATTAACTGTGCATGGGCACAACAAGGATTTCCCAAGTGCACACAGCCTATAATTTTCTGCTACCAGATCGGTATAAAAAGTTAGAATCTCTGCATCAACTTGAGTTTATTGTTGTTGTCTTCACTGAGAAAATATTCTTTAATCACATATGGAATCCTAGCCATTCTATTGGTCAGTTCTTTAGTTGATATGGGTATGGACCAAGTGGAAGGAATAGACAGATGGGGACAAAAGGAAAAGTTATTTCTCTGCGGCCCGACACCAATTCACTTACGGACCGGTACAGGTCCCTGGACCAGTGGTTGGGCACCACTGCTCTAGAGGTAAGGAAAGGGTAATTAAGCTGCGTCAGTATCAGTTGATATTGGCTTTGTATATATATTTTGTCATTATGTTGCTTTTATGAAATAATTTTACGTTGTAAACAACAGTTAGCTAGTTTGTACTGAAGGCTAAACTCCCACGCACCAGTGTCAGTTCTTTGACTCCTTGTTATTTCATGGTATGTTGGACCAGTCTCCATTCTTAGCCGTACAGTAGAATAAACCCCCGCAGCGGTGACACCGCAGCTGCCGAGGACGACACTACAGCTGGTAAACAGTCCTGTTGTCTCTCTGTTGTTTACAGACATTCATCACAGAGTCGGCATGTCGGCCACAGGAGCACGGCAGCCTGTGGACTCTTATAAACTGTCTGACTGGCTGGAATCATCCACCATGTCTGGCCTGACTCACATGTTTGTGGTCAGTGACTAAGGTCCTCCTTCCTTCCTTCTATCCTGTCTTCTTCGTCCACTACAGCAAAGACGTCTCTCTCTCTCTCTCTCTCTCTCTCTCTCTCTCTCTCTCTCTCTATATATATATATATATATATATATATATATACACTTCCTGTTTCGTGCCGCCTGAATCAGTTTCCTGTGACAAGTGTCCAGATGATTGTTCACCATTGATCAATAGTTGGACACCAGCAGTTTTCTTGGTCACTCATTACTCAATAGAAAAGTCCAATGAGACACAAAGAATATTAGTCATGTCTGCGTCCACGGTACAACGGTTAGAACAACTTCATGGGTTTGATTCCCATAAAACCACAAGGTTGAGAGATAGATAGATAGATAGATAGATAGATAGATAGATAGATAGATAGATAGATAGATAGATAGAAGGGTAGGTAGGTAAGTATGTAGATAGGTAGGTATGTGGTAGTTAGGTAGATAGATAGATAGACAGACAGACAGGCAGGTAGGTACGTATGTAGTTAGGTAGGTAGGTAGGTACACAGTTAGGTAGGTAGGTCGGTAGGTAGGTAGATAGATCATTTATCTACCTACCGACCTACCTACCTAAGTAGGTAGACCATCTACCTACCTATCATCTACCTAATGACCCTTCCTCCAGGTGGTCAGTCCATTGGAAGGGAACCAACCACCCTAACTGGGACTGGACTTTGTTAAATGGCTCAAAAACCCAGATTAAACTTTGCTTCTTAGAGATTCAAACCAATATCCAACAGTGCAGATCTAAGAATTCGTGTTGGGTCGTGTCCTTGACAGAGATTCTTGGAGCTGCAGTTCCTGTCATTGATGTTATCTGTGAGGTGAACTCAGCACACAGGAATAAAGGCTACTCTTAGAGCAGTAAATAACGAAATGAGCCAGGACAGCAGGCGCCCAGGATTGACGCAACCACTCATTTACCACTCGGCACCACACTCAGAGACAAATATGTTGTTTTGATGAGACCTTGGCGTCTGCAGAAAGGTGACTTTTTTATGTCCTGTCAACCCAAGTCTGGCAAGGGCCTCCCCCCATGGCTAGCTTGTTGTGAAGGCAAACCAACTTCCTGACCTGCTGCTGCTGCTGAGTGTGGAGCCCTAACAGTGCAATAACCCCCTCCCCCATGTGAGGACCACCACCGCTACCCCCAACTCTTTCTGAACAAAGCAGCACAGCCGAGACTTGGCAGACTGTATCCCCACCCTCCTTCCTTCCACTCTCCCACCCCTTGAGAGGCTCCAGAGGTTTGACATGACATGTTTTTCTCTTTGTTAGCCTGAAAAGTCTGTTTTCACTCAGATGAAATGAAAACAGCTGTTAGAAATCCAAGGAACTGTTTTCATTTTCCTCAACATATGTGTAAATCCTAGATGGGATTGATCTGGATAGATAGATGGGATAGAGAGAGGATTTCCCAGAGAGGATCAACAAGCAACTAGCAACACTGAACTCAAACACTTCTGACGGACAACCTAACCTAGCCTAGCCTATTGGAACTCTTCGACCCAGATCATGTCCTGGATGAGTCAGAATCGTCAGAGATAAACTAGCAACATTGCTTGAACTCTTTGCGTGCTCCATCTGTTGCTAAAGGTGAAATCCAACTATGGCTCTCTCTTCTCTGCCTCGGCCAAACTATGCCAACTGCAGGCCAATTGGTGAAATACAACTGTGATTAGCCAACATCATATATTTTAAGTATTCCACGTCGATTCCTAGGTTGACCGTTTGTGGGTGTCGACAGCAGTCCCATGCCGTGATTTAAAAATAGAAAATAAAATCTTTAAAAATCCTTTTTTTGGACCCAATATGGAAGTAGAGGCGATGAGTAACATACCAAATCTAATGTTTACCACAAGTTCGGACTCTGAGATAGTTTCGGGTCCCGAACCACAGCTTGAGAAACATTTCACAATCACATTTTGGGGATATTTTTGTTTCCAATTGCCAAGGGTTAGAAAAATAGACAAGAAAAGTAGAAGATAATATGGTATCTTTTACAATGTTGACATTTTTCGTTCCCATCTGAAAGTTGCTGGTCTACAAGCTCGATTCCTGACATTTTGGAGAAAACACACCTGAAGAGAAGGTGTCCTGGAACTTTTGTTAATTTTGGGGGGAAAACCAGAGAGAGTAGAGTGAAATAAAAACGTCTTTTTCACCAACCTCAGCTTTTAGAACATCTGCAGAGACGGAGGTGAAGCAGCGAAGAGCTGAGACCAGGGTGAGGAGCTGGAGCAGCATTCTGGACGAACTTCTCTCTCCTCTAGAAACTCGGACAAAAGTCCTCTCTGTCTTCAGGAGCTTCACAGCTCGGCGGGTCTACGGCAGCCCAGAATCTACCGAGGAGTGAAAGATGGACGCACCACCGACGACTTCAACTATTTCCTCGGGTTTTCGCTTTTAAAAACGTGGCAAAAAAGTGCGTCCCGTCCGCAGAAACATAAGAGTCTGGGTTCAGCCGTGAGCCGTGGACCACCGACAAGTTCTGTTCGTCTCTGTGCAGAATGTGGACGTGGAGAGAAAAGTTGGAAGACACGGAGAGAGGGAGGGTGAGTGAGAGGGAGAGGGAGCGAGAGAGACGGGACTTGTCCAGATGTGCACGAGTCAGTGGCGTTCACCGACATTCCACAGACAAGGCCCCCGAGGGGGCCAAGAAAGGAACCACGTGACCAACCATCAATTATTTTGACCGAAATAATAATAATAACAAAATTAAGATTATCGTCATCAACAGGGTTGGTGCTTGAGGACAGGCAAGCTAAGCTGTTACTTGGTAACCCCAGCCACTAGGGGGCACTAGCCCAAAAAATGTTTTTCTGGTGGCCTGGCCATTAAGGAAGCAGACTTAGTTTCGCAAGGCATCAGGTTCGACTCCACCGGCTCCACTGAGGTGCATCTGGACTGTGAGTCTTCGTCTTCCCACGAGTGGTGTAGCCTTTAGACTGGCTGGAATTGTAGTACAGACGATTGTAGTAGACGACCAGAGACGAAAAGAGTCAATATCTCCTATTATCTCTATTATGTTTACAATGTACAATTGGCAGGGCGACAGTGGTGGCCCAGTGGTTAAGGAAGAGGATTGGGGTCCACAAGGCCCTTTAGGTTCAAATCCAACAGCTGCCGGATTACCACTGAGGCAGCAGTGTGATTTGGGCGACGGTGGTGGAGACAGCTGCACCTGAGACCAGGTAACAGATGAGAGGATGAAGATAAATGTCTTATATCTCCAACGATTTCTCAGTTTATCCTAATTCCATACTTTTGACAAATGATGGGCGCCCTAAAAATAGTTTGGGAAAAAATAACTGTATATTAGAGTAGAATTCACTAGATTGTATTTGAACTCAGCACTTAAACCAGCCACTAGAGGGCACAAGTCATTGTTGCAACTGAGCTGCCCTGAGCATAGCAGTGTCCAACCGACAAAACTTCTTGTAGGAAGGAAAGATCCATCCACAGGAAGTCTTGCTATGTGATTGGGGTAGCGCTAGCTGCCCCTACGCCTAGGTCAACAACAACAATGACCAACATTGCTGTTAACCTATGCGGTGCTACTGAAAATTGGACTTGGATTTACGTTGTCTACTGCGCAGCGCAATGTAAAACGAATCCCAAATCTCACTGTCAGTCACTCATACTGAGTTCAAAAGAGGTTGTGGGTTGGAACCTGTAGCCTTGTGGACCCAAGTCTGCTTCCTTAACCATTCTTTTATTTAGAATTTAATTTTTCATATGTCTATAATATTAAGCTTTAAGTCTTTAAGATTCAACACTAAGGCAGAACTAAAATGTATTTTCACTGGAAATAAAAATGAATTTTCAATTAATATTGTTAGGCAGTTGACTCCATTGCAGTTTTTATTATTATTATTATTATTTTTTATTATTATTATTTACAGAAAATAATTTCTGTTAAACTATGAAAAATAAAATAATGACTGCAACTGTAAGTAACATTGTTGCCATTGTACGGAAGCGTATTGTTGCCACACTTTGGGAAAAAACATTATCACGAAACAACGTGATATTATCACGAAATAACGTAAAACTATCACGAAATAATGTTATACGTATCACGTTAAAACGTGATACTGAGCTAATTTTTTCCAAGTGTGGCAACAATACGCTTCCGTACCATCATGTGTCTATACAGACTTCATATATAAAATAGAGTAACATCACCTCAGTCGGTGGACTCTACTGACCCCCTGTGTTAAAAATGAAACTTTTCACATTTACAACTTTTTTTCATGATATCAGCGGGATATTGTAGAATCACGTGAGCAATAATACAGATTAAACTGTTAAACAATATAGTTTTTATTGTGAATCAAAATTCAACAACTTTCATGAATGGAAAGAATGAAAAAACAAAACAAAACAACGTGACATCACAGACCACGCCCCCTAACGTCATCGTCCAAATACCCGGAAGTAGCTCGGAACTTGTCAACAACAGGCCAACCGAGATGGTAAGGTTGTCTGGTTTTCCCTTGTTTTAACTCGTTTTATCCACGTCTTTAACTATTGGAGTCCAACTCCAGTTGTTCCCTGAGATGTCGTGAGGACGAACGCGGCGGTTAAAGTTCGGTTTGTTCGATGTCGCAGTTGAAATAGCGAAGACTGAACGGAGACCGGAAAAGAGGATGTTAGCCGTTAGCTCGCTGATCGGAGCGACACTCGAAGAGAAAGTAACTTTGGTCAAGGACGTTGTGAAAAAGTTTAATTTCGTGGTAAACACACGGAGTTACCAGAACTTAGGGGGTTTATTTCAGAGGTTTCCACATTATCACCGAAGGTTTAGTTTATGTTCAGCTTTCGATCCCATCGTGTCGAGAACACTAGGCGGAAGGAAATGGTTTTTTTTTATGTGTTTTATAAAACTGTTCTTACAGTGAATAAAAATGTCAAACATCGACGTGTTAATGAAGAATAACTTTTGTTTTTATTTTGCTTGACTAATATGTTTCTGTTCAGTTTAAACCCTGTTATTTTCCTTTCGCTTGTCCCTTTTCAGGGGTTTTCCACAGCGAGTCAACGCTTTCCATCTCCTCCTGTCCTCTGTGTCCTCAACTCTTACTCCAACTACCTCCATGTCCTCCCTCACTGCATCCATCAATCTCCTCTATCTCTCCTACCTGGTAGCTCCATCTCTAGGATCACTCTTCTACCAATGTGTATCCACTGTCCCTCCTCTGAACATGTCCAAACCATCTCAATCTGTCTCCTCTAGCTTTTTCTCTAAACCTTCCTGTCTGTGTTGTCCCTCTAATCACCCCATCCCTGATCCTGTCCATCCTTGTCTCTCCTAAAGAGAATCTCAGCAGCATCTTTAACTCCTCCACCTCCAGCTCTGTCTCCTGTCTTCTGTCCATCCATCATGGCTGGTCTCTCCACCGTCCCTCCACCTTAGCTGACTCTCTTCTATCTCAGATCACTCCTGACTCTTTTCTCCAGTTGTTCCATCCTGACTCCACTCTATTCTTCTCCTCATTCTCCTCCACAGTCTCCACTGCTCTGAACAGTTGGTCCTCAGTATCTAAACTCCTCCACCTTCTCCACCTCTGCTCCAAATTCTTCTCCTAAGTTAGGACAAATGACATTAAGGGCAAATACGTTAGTATAGTTTTATTGTCGACACAATAACCATAACTCAACCAAAGGTTTTGGGAGAAAAGATTCTTATGAGAGAAACCAACTCAGAGGAAGTCAGAACAGAATAGTCCATCCTGTTGTTATTGTCCAACTCTCTTTCTGTCAGGATCTGACAGGACAGATGAGAGAACCAGGGTCGAGGCCCCCCACCTGGTACACAGGGACCAGTCCCTTTAGCTTCGGGATGTCAAACTCAATTTCCCAGTCGGCCACGATTAGAAACTGGCATGATGTCACGGACCAGACAGAATATTTATTAAAAAGATAAACTGTTAATGTTTCCCCTTCTCCAGATAAAATGCAGAAAAGGCAAGGGCGGTGCTAGGGTCTCTAGAAGCTCCTAGTAGGATATCGCTGCAGCCCCCACCCTATCTGTGCTTTTTTGGCTGGACCTTCTAGTGGCCGTAGCCTTAAGCAGCTACCTAACCTTGTATACCGGTCTGGTAGGAGAAAGTTATAAGCTGTGTGCACGTGAGAAATTTTTGTTGTGCCCATGCACAGTTAATTCGGGTAGGAAGAATTTATAGGTAGGAAAATATTTCAGAACACCAGAAATATAATTTAATTAAGGGGTTTTTATCTGCCACAATTTAACGACCGGTCCGTGAAAATAGTACCAGACATTTAACCGGTCCATGGCACAGAAAACGTTGGAGAACACTGACGTAGTGGACTTTTCATTGTTCATTGTACGTCCACCTGGTGTGAAGTGATCTCACTTGTCTGAGCTTTTTTTGAGAGGTTTTCCTTCCTCTGATTCTCAGCTTAGTGATCCGGATGTTTGGATTTCAGGAGATAAATAAATATTTCCATTTCTTGGAATTATTGAAATACATCTACAACACAGAAATGGTTTCAGTTTCAGTGACTTTTTTTTTCATATTTCATATTTTCTTTTCTTGCTGTTTTGCAGGTAGAGTCTTCCTAATCCAAAGTCAGGATGTGGATCCCTTGACATTTTAGTTTAGTTTTTAAAATATTTTTTATTTAAGTTGAGTTCTTTTAGTGGAGTCGTTTTGCCACCATGTCATATAAACACAACTTCCTGGTTTTTACCACAGCAGGTGAGCGAACACATCCACTTAAACTCGCAGAAATATTTGTTTGGCAAAGTTTCCTGATGATGTGACTTTGAGACTGATTTTATTTGTTTTTCTTTTTTAGTTTTTTGCTTTTTTAACCCCGTCCACAGCTCAGGTAAGGAAACTTTTTTTTTATGATTTTGTTTAAATATATCAATAAGTATAGATGGAATAAGATTCTTTTTAGTCCGTTTCTATACAGTAGTGGACCTTATTAGTCCGTTTTGATTGCATTTTCCTAATTGAAAATAAATAAAAACCAATTTATTCAATTCAGCCAACAGAAATATATATATATATTTTATTAAAATAAATACATTCCCTCTGTTAACATCTCAAATGTAGATTTAAACCACTATATTAATCATTATTAATCACGTGCTGGTCAGTAGAACTGAAGTCCAGCGTATTTGCAGAGACTATATTTGCAGCGTCTGTGCAGCATCGGACTTTGAATATCGGTGAAAATATTGATACCGATATGATCCGATATAAAAAAATGATGCTGATATCGGCCTGATATTTATCGTTGGACCGATATAACAGACATCCCTTATATTTATCTATATAAACTGGATATCTTATTCTATACGTTATGCTATATCTATCAGGGGTATGACGATTCACTCACATAACGATCTGATTCATATCTCGATTCACAGGCTACGATCCGATTCAGGAACAAGTCATATAAAATATTAAGCGATCGATCCAGTTCGATCCGGTTTGGTTCAGTTTGATCCAAACCGATCCAAAACTATTAATTTGCACACCCCTAATATATACTGTATATAGTGTATATTAGGGGTGTGACGATTCACTCACATAACGATCCGATTAATATCTCTATTCACAGGCTACGATCCGATTCAGGAACGATTACAAAAAAATATGAAACAATCAATCCTGTTTGATTAGATTTAGTTCAGTTCAATCCAAAACGATCAATTTGCACACCCCTAATATATATAGTGTATATTAGGGGAGTGACTATTCACTCACATAACGATCCGATTCATATTCCGATTCACAGGCTACGATCCGATTCAGGAACGATTAAAAAAAAAAATTAAACAATCGATCCAGTTTGATCCGATTCAGTTCAGTTCGATCCAAAACGATCCAAATGATTCCCACTTGCGTCCTAAATAGAATTGTTTCTCTAGTTTCATTATATTTTTTATGTTATTGCTCAGGATCTACCAACACTCCTTTGGAGATCTGCTGGTAGATCCAGATCTACCTATTGGGCACCCGTGCTCTAGAGTATATTTTAATTTATGTTTTGGAAGCTCCTGTACCACTACTGATGGTTTTTACTTTACCATGTGACCACGACCATGAACACCTTTGAAGGTGTAACAGTTGACATAGAAACCTTTGAATTTATTGCCTCCGCCTTCTGTGGCTCTTGTTTAGTCCGTTGTGGACGTAGCCTCGAAATCTTGGACACCGAGGTGGGAGAGATCCGGAGTTCTGCGTACCACAGCTGGTCCTACCGCTTTGGCTCCACCTACGACTGCTGGGTCATCAAGGGTGTAGAAGACGAACCCATCGTTCTCAGGTAAACGTCAGTCTGCACAACCACAGTAAACACATTTCTGAAATGAAAATGAATAAATGGATGAAAAATTCTCTTTTAGTTTTTCCCAGTTTTCTGCACGTTGTAAGAAGGAATGGTTGTCCATCAAGTCTTCTGCCGGCGGTGACCCAGTCGTCCTTTGTGGGTCCAAGTTGCCACCACCCATGGAGTTCCCTTCAGGAAACATCACTGTGATACATCACTTCCTCCCTCATCTGTTCCCAGTGTCGTCGTTTCTCTTGAGTTACGCCAGAGGTGAGTTTGCGAAATATTTTCTTTCGTACAGTTTTATTTCAGAGATGATAAGATCTGCCTCCACCCGCAGACTCAGGAGACTGTCCGTCATCGTCATTCCAATGCCCCGGGGGGCGCTGCATCCCTCTGACCTGGCGCTGCAACGGCCAGGTGGAGTGTCTGGGTCCTGGCCTTGGTTCAGATGAACGAGGCTGCTACGAAGAGGAGGAAACTCCTTCTCCGTCCAAACTCTCCAGTTCACAGGCGGGTGATGCAAAAGAGGAAACCCACACAGAGAGACCCGACTTGAGGGACGCACGAGGAAACGGGCTCCCCGCAAAACAGCCCAGTTCCGGTCGGTCTTCTGAGGTGGATGATCTGTGGGCCCTACTGAAGAGGGAGGAAGAGCAGCAACAGGAGGAGGACGACGATGAAGAGTCCCAGGAGGTCCAAGAGCCGACTCCAAAACCTCCATCGGTGACCCCGGTCCCCATCGAGTGGCCCTGTGGCGGACTGATCCAGACCTTTTATGGGACCTTCTCCCCTCCCTCCTCCCGAGGTCTGGCTCTAAATTGCGTCTGGACTCTGGACCCCCAAGATTCAAGGCCTCTCCGACTGGACCTGCAGCAGCTGGTTCTGGGCCGCGGGGACAAACTGACAATCTACGACAGACAACAGGGACAAGGAGACATTCTGAAAATAGTGAGTTTGGAATTTTACTCTTGTTCGTTTTAGCTTTATTTTACTTCTCGACTCAGTTCATCCAGTCCAGAAAAACAGCCCAGAATCAGGATGAACAAAATAAAAAAATGACTGTAGCTCTGCAGTACTGCAATGGACCTCTAGGGCCAGGTCCATGTCCATGCATAGACTGTGGAGGAGGTGGAGGAGTGCTGAAGATAAGGAAAATTAGTGTTGGAGATAAAGGAGATGAAGAAGATGAAGGATATCAGCGTTGGTGATGAAGAAGATGAGGAAGATGAGTGTCCGAGATGAAGGAGATGAGTATGATGATGAAGGTGATGAAGGTTAGTGATGAAGGAGATGAACATTGGTGGAAAGGATTAGTGTTGGAGATGAGGAAGATCAATGTTGGTGATGAAGGAGATGAGCGTTGGAGATGAAGGTTGAGGTTGAGATTAATGTTGGTGATGGAGCTAAGCGTTGATGATGAATGAGATGAGTGTTGAAGATGGAGAAGATGGGTGTTGACTATGAAGGTGATGAGCGTTAGAGATGGAAGAGATGAACGTTGGAGATAAAGGAGATGAGCGTTGATGAATGTTGGAGATGAAGGAATACTGACCTGTGGTATTTAATAAACATTAATGATCAGCCGGTTCTTCTGGGTTCTGGTCCAGTCACGGTGACCTGGTTCTCTCCCCTGACAGATCACCAGCACCTCCAATAACAAGCCAGTCCAGCTGGAGTCCTCCACGGGCCTCCTCTCTCTGAGGTACGAGACCCTGCCCGGCTCGGACGGAAATGGTTTCAACGCCACCTTCCACGTCGGCAGCTACTGCCCCCCCTGGGAGGGGCGCTGCGGGGGCACGTCGGGGGGGTGCTTCACACAGGAGCAACGCTGCGATGGTAAATGGGACTGTCCTGAGACGGGGAAGGACGAGGAGGGCTGCAGGGGCTGCGGTCAGAACCTGTTCGCCTGCGGCCCGGTGGCTCCGCGGATGCTGCCGACGGGTCACTTTGCCGGCAGGCCTCTGTGTTACCCCGTGAAAGAGCGATGCAACTACCAGCTGTACTGCGCCGACGGCAGCGACGAGAGGGACTGCAGCGTGTGTCAGCCGGGGACGTTCCACTGCGACACTGACCGGTCAGTAATTTCATCACCTGTTACCTTCACATGAGTCACATGACGAATCAGCTGTTGAGAAATGTTGACACGTCTTTCATTGAAACTTCAAGAGTTGAATCTAAAAGCTAACAATTGTGATAGAGATATTCTATCAGATATTCTGGTGGTCAAGTGGTTGACGATTTGTTTCACCCCCACTAGGTTACGGGGTGCGATTCCCGCTGTAGCGCTATATAAAAAATCCTATAAACCGGCACATTAGCCCAGGTCAAAGTGCGAAAGCGTACGATGTGAGGTTTGCGAAAGGTGATTCTCAATGCTTAGGTTTATATGGAGATTAGATGAGTGCAGTCCAAAACATTTTCGGTTTCCCCACTGTGAAAGCTAATCCAATCACAGAACACGTACGTGTCGCTTTCTATGTAGGGCCAGCTAGAAGGCTTTAAGGTTGCAATCTTGCGAGATGATTTCTTTTTGTCTAAAACCCGTGCCAACCTTGAGACCTGGGGCCAAATGACCCAGAAATCAGGGATCTTAAAGAGTTTGTCTTCCATCTACCAACGTGCAGCTTATGTTAGCTAATTTGCCTATTTTTAGCTAAAAAATGAATTATTTTTGTATTTTTACACAGCAATGCGTGTGTTAATCAATAATAATCAATTGCAGAGACTTTTATTTACATATTACCGATTACAAGTCTATTGAAACGTATAAACTTAAAATGTAAAACTTTGTATTTAATCATATTTCAGCTAGCTAGTTTCGTCAGGTTCCATGAAATCTGTCAGAGCCTTCAAAACCAAAAGTGAAGGCGCTGCTCGCTGTAAGTGAAAGGTCACAGTCCGTCCAATCATCGGAGAAGAAATGTAATCAGATTGAGACGTTTGATAGACTTGTAATCTTTTTATTATTGGACTTTAAACAGTCCCTGCTGAGAACAGTCTGTATTTGTATGTTCATCGTGCCACACCCCTCCGTCCTTTCTCACTCACAACGGTTCCTTGGTCCCGTCCTGCACAGGTGTGTGTTTGAGAGTTGGCGATGCGATGGACAGGTGGACTGCAAGGATCGCACGGACGAGCTCAACTGCACCGTCGTCCTGCCCCGCAAGGTCATCACAGCCGCAACGGTGGGCAGTCTGGTGTGTGGCCTCCTGCTGGTCATCGCCATGGGCTGCACCTGCAAACTGTACTCACTCAGGACCAGAGAGTACAGGTTGGACCAGGCTTGAACTTGTTGCTGTTGCTGTTGTTGCTGTTGTTGTTGCTGTAAACCAGTTGTTTTCCAGAGTCACTGTAGCTCAGATCGAAACAGTGGTCTGAGTGCGAACTCATCCATTTTCACGTGTTTCCCCACAGCCTGTTTGCGCCAATCAGCCGTCAGGAGGCGGAGCTAATCCAGCAGCAGGCCCCTCCCTCCTATGGTCAACTGATCGCTCAGGGCATCATCCCTCCAGTGGAAGACTTTCCCACAGAAAACCCCAACGAGGTAACAAGTCCACCTTGTCTTACTGTGATGTTTCAATGGTTAACCTGTGATAGCGCCTCCCTGTGGCAGCCTGTGTAGAGTGCACAGACTCACGTTCTGAAATTCGTCAATGTGGGATGAAAAAGTTTTAGTTTCAAGGTTTAGAGAATCATCAAAAAAAATTAGGACGATGGACATGGCAACATCTCAGCTTCAGTCGGCTGACGTCTTTCCTTGGCCAACAATCGCCTCAAACTCTATAGTACGACTAGGTGACATGGATGGACAGGATCAGGATGGACAGGATCAGGAATGAGGTGATTAGAGGGACAACACCGACAGGAAGGTTTGGAGACAAAGCTAGAGAAGACAGATTGAGATGGTTTGGACATGTTCAGAGGAGGGACAGTGGATCCATTGGTAGAAGAATGATCCTAGAGATGGAGCTACCAGGTGGGAGACAAAGAGGAGACTGATGCATGCAGTAAGGGAGGACATGGAGGTAGTTGGAGACAGAGTAGAAGATTGATTTCACCCATGAGACCAGCGGTTCTCACCTGGTCTCACTCTGGGACCCACATTTTCCTGCGGCCATTAAGTCACGACCCACTCTCATAGAATTCAAACCAAGTAAATACATTTTAACACATACTCCTTTTGTTCAGCAGAGTGTGCCCTTCAAAATAAGAGTTTTTCTAAAATAAAAAGCATGCTCAACGGCTGATTCACATTATTTTGATTTTTGACCAGCTGTTTGTGACCCATTCAGGACGGGTCTGCGACCCACCAGTTAGCTCGGGACCCACCAGTTGAGAACCACTGCATTAGAATATCATTGTCAGTGTAACCTCTGCTTTGAATGTACAGGAACGGAACCATTTTGACTTTTTTGGACTAGTTTTGTTTTTTTGAACACACCCTACCTTAGGTAGACCATGGGGGGTACCAGGTGTCCCCTGGTTTATACAGATAGAAATATAAATGTTCTTAATAGTCTATTAACTCCAAATTTGCAGAGGTATGTAAACACTTCTGTCCACAGGGGGGCGCATGACAGAATATAATTGAGTGCTGGTAAGCTAAAAGAAATCTAATTGTTAGCTAAGAGTTGGGTTTGGTTAAAGGTGAGAAAAACTAACTGAGCCTGGTTGACTAGTAGGTTAGCAACCAGATGTAAAAATGTGGGTTGATAAATGACGCACAGACCCCTCCACTAAGCTCATCCTGTTTCCTCCTCCCTCCTCCTTCTCCTCCTTGTCAGAGCTCCTCCCTCTCCCTCAGAGGAATCCTCCAGCTCCTCCGTCAGGACGCCGCCAACTCCCCTCATCGCAGACGCAGGCCACGGTTCGTCCGCCGGGCGGTGCGTAGAATGAGGAGGTGGGGTCTCATCCCGAGACCTCCCTCCACCAGGTCGACACAAACCTCCAGCTCCAACCAGCAGCAGTCGGACCCCAGCTCCTCTTCCTCCTCCACTGGTCAGGAGGCGACGCGCTCCGCCCCCACCGGCTCCTCCTCCGCCGTGGAGGCAGTCAACCAGCCGGTGCCTCAGAAACTGGGATTGTTGGCTTCGTCTGAGCAACGGCAGCAGCACCAACAGCCACCTCCACCTCCGCCGCCACCTCCTGTTCCTTCTCCACCTCCACCTCCATACGCCCCTCCGGCTCCTCCGCTCACTCCTCCAGTCACCGTCCCTCCCAGCAGTCCGTCTCTGGCCTCAATCTTCCACACCCTGAGCCTGAGCATCTCCCTCTTCAGAGGATCGCCTTCCTCCTCTTCTTCCTCCTCCTCCTCATCCATGCCTCTCTCCGCGTCCCCGTCTTTCTCCTCAACCTCCTCCTCGGACGACGAGGTTCTCCTCATCCCCCTGTCGGAGGACACCATCTCAGAGGAGGACGACGTTCCCATGCTGACCTGAGGAGGACCTCCTGTCCCCCTCCTCTGATTTCAGCACAAACAACTCTACGACAGCGCCCCCTACGTCCTCCCGCCCAATTTTTTTTTTTTTTTTTTTTTTTTTAAACTCGGAAGCACAGGAGTGGTCCACGGCCCGAAGGTTGAGCCTCACTGTGTCTCAAATTCTGGTGCCTTTTCTGAACATGGCTCTCCACACACTCACTCACACAGTCCGACCCTCTCAGAGAAGAAGGTTGAAGTTTGTCTGAGGGAGATGAGGGTCAGTCACTGCCCTGGTGGTGCACTTAACCAATGGATGAATGGATGAATGAATCAGTGACCGGGTGAATGGATGAATCAGTGACCAGGTGAATGAGTGATTGGGAGAAGTAATCAACACATTGGTGAATGAATGGATGAATTAGGAAAATGAACGGTTGATTGAATGGATGATTTATTTGGTGAATGAATGAATGAATGAATATGTGAATGAGTGAAACGCTGCACTTGGAAGGAACAGCTTTGCACAGAGAAATCTTCCTCCGTCACTGTCACACTCATACAGGTTTTAGGTGTTTGTGTGTGTGAATGGGTTTCATTTTAGCCAAACATCGGCCGTGGCGTGCGTTTTCCCGCCCTCGTGAGCCCCGCCTCCTACCTACGCCCAGTGACGTCGTCCTACCGGGCCAGTCAGAAAGTTCTGAGACAGATTTTTTTTTTTTTTTTTTTTTTTTTTCATGTCCTGTCTTTTATTTTGGTCAGATTTTTATCAAAACATTAGAGCAAGTGGCATCTAGAGCAGTGGTCCCCAAACACTGGTACGGGGACCTCTACCAGTCCGTGGGTGAATTGGTGCCGGGCCACAGAGAAATAATGTTTCCTTTTGTCCCCATCTGTCTATTCCTTCCACTTGATCCATACCCATATCAACAAAAGAAAAGTCAGAGTGATTGTATACCGATCTGATAGCAGAAAATTATAGGCCGTGTGGACTTGAGAAATCCTTGTTGTGTCCATGCATAGTTAATTGGGGTAGGAAGATTTTATAGGTAGGAAGATATTTCAGAACACCAGAAATATAGTTTTATTAAGGGGTATTTACTGCCACAACTCAACAACCAGTTCCGCGAAAATAGTACGAGGCGTTTAACCGGGTTGGGGAACACTGCTCTAGAGGAAAAGTCTGATGGGAACGTCACTTAATGAAAGGTTCTGGACCAGGGATGGGCAAACTAAGACCCGGGGCCCGGATGAGGCCCATTCAGCTTTGTAATTTGGCCCACAAACCCCAAATTATATAATTTGTACATGTAGTGATTAAAGTTCTGACCTTTCCCTGCAATGCCCATGATTGCCTGTAGATGGCACAGAGAAGGCTGAAAGCTTTGTAGGCTCCTGATCCGGCCTCTGTGTCCAATTTTGGGACAGATTTTGGGCTGCGAGTCAAAGATTTCGCCACATGTTATCCATTGACGTTGACAAGATGATATTTTTTTCATACCTGAAATGTTTTTTGTCTTAGAACTTTTGGATTTGGCCTTGTATTTACAAAAACTCATGTACGGTAAAGTCCTGACTGTGGGAGTGTTGAACAGTGGTTCTGATCCACAACTGACCCACGAAGAGTCCAAATGTTTGAGAAAAGAAACTTGCAATACCATTGCATACCACCAGGGGTCCTAGCAGACTGAGAATGTGTGGAACGACACGCACTAAACCAAGCTTGTGACAGTTTAACGAAGCAGTCAAGAGAGATTAAAGGAATAGCGCCCCCTAGTTAAGTGCCTTTCTAAGGTTTTTCTATAGGTTTTACACGAGGTGAGAAAAGACAAACGTTTGTTTTTATCACCAACACTTTAACGTTGCCGTTAAATGAAAGCGACAGTTTATTTTTTTTATCCTAAGGACTTCGGTCTCAAACAAAAGGCAAACAAGGCAACAAAAACTGACAACGATCAACGATCGGCTTCACAGCAACTGGATGAAGACGCACGAATATTTGTTGTCGAGTGATGACGAGGCTTTGACTCTGCACTGTTAGTCGTTTAAAAAAGCAGCAGAAAGACAATCTCGCTGGTGCCTGATTTTAGTCCGTGTGTGTGTGTGAGTGTGTGTTTGTCAATTGATTGATTGATTGATAATAAGCCCCACCCCCCAGATTTAAAAGGAGCAGGGTGGGGGGCAAAGTAATTTAACTACCGAGAAATAAACTTGAAAGTTCGGGGCCCTTCAGGGTCACAATCTGGTTCTGTCCCAGTTCAAACATAACAGAGTTCTAGAATTTCTCTTTTCGTTTTATTTTTTCGTCTTTTTTTTTTTTTTCCTGCTGTTTTAAGTTGTGTTTTTTTTTTTCCTGCTCTTAGCTTCGATGAATGTACCAGTCTGGACTTTAGCTAAAGATTTGAGCAAATTAAAGCGAGAAAGTGGTTTAATGATTTATCTTTAGGGTCGAATTCACTGTAAATAGAGTCAACATTGTGGCAGAGATTAAAGAATTTGCACTTTTAGCCTCTTCGTCTTTTGTCTTTTCTTTGCGGTGATTGAAGTTAAACTGACGATTGATGTCATTTGTTCATGTTCTTACTTGGTTCTAACTTTCTTCTTCATTAGGTCGTCTTTCGACCTCTTGGGCCTCATGGGGTTCTTGCTTAGCTAACACCATTAGCATGTTCATGTGACCTACTTTTTATTACTTTGATTTCTATCCATCTTCATCAAACTTCATCAAACTTCCCTCTCCCTAGACACTTCCTCCGGATCATCTGGGAGGATCCTGGGGCGTTCCCAGGCCAGCCGAGCAACATAGTCGCTCCAGTGTTTCCTCTGTCTTCCTTCCAGTGGGACGTGACCCAAACACTTCCTGTAGGAGGCGACCAGGGGGCATCCGATGTAAATGCCCAAGCCACCTCAACTAACTCCTCTCGATGTGGAGGAGCAATGACTCCACTCCAAGATCCTTCCGGTTGACAGAGCTCTAAGGAAGCGCCCTGCAACCCTACGGAGAAAGCTAATTTCCGCCATTTGTATCTGGGATCGCGTTCTTTCGGTCATGACCCAAAGTTCATGACCATAGGTGTGAGTGAAGATCAGGAGGCAGGGGGCGCACCAGAGCTGGGGAGTGGAGCGACTGAAACCTCTGGCCCCCATGGTGCTAAGGCGGGCAGGTGGCACAGAGCGGTAGATGGACAAAAAGGAGGATCTGAGGACCAAGTGGAGGTGATGACGTTTAGTAGGTTGGATAGGAGGTTGTGAATGTCCATGTCTGTAAACAGGAAGTGTTTATAGTTGATATGGTATTTTATGGCTAAGTAAGAAAACACTAGCTTGTGCCCCTAATGGCTGGTTTGGTTATAGCTGGGGTAAATACGTTGAAAAAAAATGACATTTTGTTTCTTCCTGCCCCAGGTTAGTTCTCTGTCTGAGGCAGGAAGAAACTTTTCTTTTGTGTCCTTTGTCTCCTGGTTTTGGTTGAGTTTTGTGTGTCAGACACAGTGTGTCTGACACCTCAGGTCCACGGCTTTGTCCTCTGTATTCAACCTGGAGAAACTCCCCCTCTCTCTCTCATTGGTCTGTTCTGGTCAGTTTTTTTCTCCGCCCCCTGCAGGTTAAAGTTGATGTCAGCAATCTGAAACTATAATACAGACGGACAGACATCACTTCTGAGGTAAGTCAGTTCATTCTTTTATTATTGCAAGCAGATCTTCGGGCAAAAACTGTGCGTTTTCTTTGTTAATTGTATTATCGCATATCTAGCCCCAAACTAAATTTCGGTACATTTTCGGTAAATAGGTCATTTTCTGATCTTTAGATTTGTTTATTGAATGTCCTTAGCCAAGGTCACATTACAAATTAGTTGAAAGTCTGACAATATCGGTCGGCCGATATTTGCCAAATTTTGTGATATCTGTGTAATCGATATCGAGTTTTACTCCGATAATGATCCAATAACACATTGTCTTGGTTTTGTCAAATTAACTGGAGTCACACTTAGGGTGCTGAGACGTTTACCTCAATTTTGGGAACAGACTGTGCCACATATCGGTATTTGACGATGTCCCTCGAACACTTTTTTCTGCAGCTGTTGCATTTTCAACCAATCTTGTTGTAACTGAACGACAAAGACTGAAAATGTTGATTTTCTCCAATCGCAGCTATGACTCCACCACCTCCACCTTCCCGACTCTGGCTGACAGTGGTCTCCGTGCTACTAATGGTCCAGATTCCTGAGGTCCTGCAGAAGTGCATCTACGATGAAGTCCAAACGCAGGTCGGACAAATCCGACTGGAACCCGCAACCTTGCAGGGTCGCCGGGTTAACTCCCAACGCCTAGAAAGGAACGCCAGAGTGGGAACTCCTCCCCAGCCAATAAGGATCCACACCTGGGTCACCGGGGAAAGCAACAAGATACCAGAGGCCGAGAGAAGACGAGTGATGAAGGCAGTGGACGAAGGGGTGGAAAAGGTGTCTTCATTGTTGTCAGGTCAGCGCTGAAGACACACAATCTCTCTCCTCGACACAAACACACTCATGTATAAACTATAATTACCTAGAAGTGTAACCCTGTGTACACTACACAATTTGAGTCACATGACCAAAAATCGGACCAATCATTATACGACTAAAAAATCGTTGTAAAATCGCACCGTGTACCCTGACCTTAATTTATTGCTTAGTTTTTTAGTTGTTTTCTTTCCAGACACCATTTTTGCGAAAATGCTAGCAATCTCTGAATATATCGGTATGCCAACCAAATTAAACCAAATGTTAAAGCTTCCTAGTTCTTTTCAGTTTCCAGGATCGTGGGTCCATTGCTGCTCAGCAGAGACATTAGCAAATACTGCAAGTTTGTGTGGAGCAACACAGGAGGCGCTAACCTGAGCAGGTGGGTGGTGTTGGACTCCGCGCTTGAAAAATCAGAGCGTAATTATCTACAACAAGTGTTTGTCTCCAGGTGTGGTCGGGCCAACGTCAACTACAAGAATGAAACCTGCCTCGATGTGACGGTAAATCACAGCAGTCATTAGCATCATCATCGCAATTCATTGAGACTTCCTCGTAATCTGAACTCTTCTTTCTGTCTTTTGTTTGGTTGTTTGTTTGTTTGTGTGTTTGGTTGGTTGGTTGTTTGGTTGTTTTTTTGTTTGGTTGTTTGGTTGGTTCATTGGCTGGTTGGTTGGTTGATTGGTTGTTTGTTTGGGTCATTGGTTGGTGTGTTGGTTGTCTGTTTAATTTGTTTGGTTGTTTGTTTGATTTTTTTTTGGTTGTTGTTTGGTTTGTTTTGTTGGTTCTGTTGGTTGGTTGTTTGGATGGTTGATTTTTCTATTGTTGTTGGTTTGGTTGGTTTGTTTGTTTGTTGGTCGGTTTGGTTGGTTGGTTTGTTCACTTGTTTGGTTGTTTGGTTTGTTTGGTTTTGTTTTTTGTTTGGTTGGTTGGATTGTTTGGTTGGATTGTTTATTTATTTGTTTGGTTGATTGGTTGGTTGTTTGGTGATTGGATTGTTTATTTGTTTGTTTGGTTGGTTGGTTGGTTGGTTGTTTGTTTGTTTGTCTCAGCAGATCCCAGACCATCACCTGTCTGGTTGTTACATTTATCCACAGCCTGGTTCCTCCTACAGAACTGTTCTGAGAGCTGAAGGTTCTGGAGTCAGTGACACCGACTTCCTGCTCTACTTGCACATTGATTCCACCCAAAAGTGCCGATCTGAGGTCAGGTATTTCTGCTTGGGAATTTAAATGTGGACACAAATTCTGGCCCACAGACCAAATCTGGCCCATAGTCTAATTATATTTGGTCCTTGAGATTTCTGATTTTGGTTTTTGTTCCTTGAACCAGTTCAAAGCCCTGATACATATACACATATACAAATACATATGCATGTACACAAGTATATATACATACATATGCACCCCTACTACATATATATATCTGCACACAAAATGGTTTGTTTAACTCTGAAGGTTTAACTCCCGTCCTCAGCCTGAGGTGTGGGCCTACGCCGCCCACTGTCGGACAAACACAGATGGACGTCCGGTGGCCGCGGTGGTGGTCATCTGCAGGGAAAGACTGACGCAGAACACGTACAAACACCAGACAACGGTGCAGGTACTATTCACTGGAACTGTGTTTCTCAAGAGTTTTTCATGAACTTCTTTTCATCTTGTTGTGTTTTTCCTCCTACAGATGGTGATTCACGAGCTGTTTCATGTTCTGGGTTTCTCCAAAGACCTGTTCTCCACCTGGACCGACTGTTCGCCCTCCACTCACGGTCACTTCTCTGAAAAAACACTATGATATTTGTGGTAATTTGTCTTTTGCAGACAAACAAATGGCAACATATATCAATATTGATGGGTATCGGTATTGGAAAATGTGTGTGGGCCTACGCCGCCCACTGTCAGACAGACACCGATGGACGTCCAGTGGCCGCGGTGGTGGTCATCTGCAGGGAAAGACTGACGCAGAACACGTACAAACACCAGACAACGGTGCAGGTACTATTTACTGGAACCGTGTTTCTCAAGAGTTTTTCATGAACTTCTATTCATCTTGTTGTGTTTTTCCTCCTACAGATGGTGATTCACGAGCTGTTTCATGTTCTGGGTTTCTCCAAAGACCTGTTCTCCACCTGGACCGACTGTTCGCCCTCCACTCACGGTCACTTCTCTGAAAAAACACTATGATATTTGTGGTAATTTGTCTTTTGCAGAAAAACGAATGGCAACATATATCAATATTGATAGGTATCGGTATTGGAAAATTAAATGTTTGGACAATATCAGCAACATGCATGGAATACTTTGGTTTTGGCTACATCGGTAACGGTTGACATCGGAATTGGGAATGTGAAAAGTGGACAATAATAACAAAATTGGACGTTGACAAAAGTCAGTATCAGACATTCCTAATCTTTTGTACTATCTGTAGGATTCCTTATCTTATTTTCTTCCGATAATGAAATTCCGATAACGCAATACTTGTTCTTTGCAAAATAACATGGCAACAGGACCTGTCCCAGAAACAGATCCAATCTGTCAGTATCTGAAAAAATATTATCAACACTCAACTGCTGTAACATATGACCACAACATTATGAATGATGTACAAGCCTCTAGTCACTAGATGGCAGCATTGTAGCTTCCTTTATTAATCTGCGCGTATTGCTAATCATTGACTGCAGAAAGATGCTGTCAACAACACATAAAGTGGTTTGGACAGAACAAATAGAGAGATAGATATTACTGCATTCTTGACAGTGTTCCATTTCTGGCCCCTAGGGGGCGCAGAAAATAAGTGAGTAAAATCAGAGATGTCCAATATTATTGGTCGAATAATTATAATCATAATTATGGGATACTGGTACTATCTACATCGGTTTTTCCACCGATAATGAAAATCAGATATCGCAATCCTTGGGCTTTGCCAAATTTGCTAGAATCACACGACGCCATATCGGTCGATATCAGTATCGGGAAATTTAATTTAGGAATCAGGGTTCCCTTGTTTTTAACCCTTCATCTTAGTGAGCAAGAAAAGCTTTACTTCAAACTCTGTCCCACTATTTGGTATCAGTTAATATCGTAATTGGAAATGGAGTGCAGTAAAGATATATGAAACCTTGCCCAGAAGTGATTACTGTTAGCAAAAACTATGGCGCATTACTTTTTGCATTTGTGTGTGTTTTCCTACAGGAGGCGCTAAATGTTTCCCTCAGAAGACAGTGGTTCGACCTGATGTTTCGGGACGGCTGAGGATCTTTACTCCATCAGTCATCTCAGTCCTGCAGAAACATTTGGGATCTTCTGAGCCTGAGCTGGGAGGACTGCTGGAGAACCTGGTACTGATCCAGTTCACATTGCTAACAACAGATCCAACAAAAGTTCTTTTTTAACCGTTCATCTGTGTTTGTTCCGTCAGCACGCATCTCCGGGCAGAGCCTCCTCTCACTGGGAAGCCCTTCTCCTTCAGGGCTCCATCATGACGGCAGCTCTTGACGAGTCCAGTACGGTCCGGATCGATCCGGTGACCTTAGCTGCGTTCCAAGACACCGGCTGGTACTCTGTGGATCTGAGCCGGGCCCAGAACCTGGTCTGGGGTCAAGGTAAGGCTCTTGAAGACAAGAAATTAAGTCTCAATGTTGTTCTTTAGCATCCTTAGCGTCTTTGTAAACGTTGTTGCTAACTTTCAGCTGTACCATCTTTTTTTTCCTGCTGACTTTTAGACAACTTCTTGTTAGCGCTAAGCCCATTCTAAGCTATCCTAGTGTTGTGTTCTAGGTGAAGGAGCCCAGTTCGCTATCGTGTCCAGTTGTCACAACAGAACATCAACTTTTTTCTGCGTTGGCAGGTGAAACATTGTCTTCTACTTCTACTCTTTGTTTATTACTACGGATGTCCAGGGCTGGATTAACACTATCTGAGGCCTGGGTCCACTTACCAGGAGAAGGGCCTTAATATCGTGTCCCAGTCACAGCAGGTGCACTGACACAAGTCCCTTCAGAAGACAAAAAAATTCGCTACCATTGTCCCTACCCATAGCGAAGATTTATAGCCATATCTGAAGTTTTTTCCTACTTATATTTTCCTACCCTCTATTCTAAAGGTGGTAGCATATTTTTATAGATGTTAAACACCCATAATATTTATCTGACACCTTTAAAAGAAAGGGTAGGAAGATATTATTGGTGTTTGTAGTAGAGTAATGAAATGCAAGTAGACTACGTCCACTAATTTTAGTCACTTGACATCAGCAACCTGGTGGCGAATCCCGGCGCTGCAGCCCAGTTAGCCCATTCAGTTAAACTGGCCTTCGGGATGTCCAATAAAATCAGATGGCAAGATAAATATATTGTTTTTTATATTGGAATTGCACCAATAGTTCTAGGAAGTTTACTTCAGTTTTAGTGGCATACCATCATATATAACGGTATCACTTGTTAACGGAATCGAAAAATTTTGATTTTGGACAATATTTGCAAAGTAGAATATTGGCAAGGTTAATATCGAACATCCCTATTTATTAGCCTTCATTCTCTCATGGTGGCATTATTTCTTCCTCAAACAGTGGACTTGGGTGTCATTTTCTACATTTCCACAAGGGGGAGTGCCAAACGGATCCATACCTGGAGGGATGTCGGATTTATAAACCGCAGAAAAATGCAGTAGGTTGCACTTTATCTGCTTTACTATGAGTTTGATGAAATGCGAAAACACACACAAGTGTCCGAAATGATCTATCTTCGTAGGGTGGTAGGGCGCTCCCTTAGGGATAGGGTGTGGAGCTGGGAGTAGAGCTGCTGCTCCTTCACATCCACAGGAGTCAGTTGTGGTGGCTTGGGCATCAACAGGAGAGCCTAGAGAAGACCAAGGACACTCTGGAGCAGACATCCCCAAACTCTAGAGCAGTGGTTCTTAACCTGGGTTCGATCGAACCCCAGGGGTTTGGTGGGGCCTCTGCCATGGAGATCAAGACACAGCGGAGGTCAAGCCACACCGACTCACCCTACTAAAGTAGGGTTTGGTGAATGCGCATATAAAACTGGTGGGGTTTGGTAGCTCCAAAAGGGTTAAGAACCACTGCCCTAGACACTTCCTCCGGCTCATCTGGATCCTGAGGCGTTCCCAGCCGGGCAACATAGTCGCTCCAGTGACAGTCAACCTCCCAGTTGACAGTGCTCTAAGTAAACGCCCTGCAACCCTACGGAGAAAGCTAATTTCAGCCACTTGCATCCGGGATCGTGTTCTTTCGGTTAAGACCCGAAGTTCATGACCATAGGTGAGAGTAGAGATCAGGTGGCAGGGGGCGCACCAGAGCTGGGGAGTGTTGCTCGGGTGGCCTTGGAACACCTTGGGCTCCCCTTCGAGATGAGCTGAAGAAAGAGTCTATCGAGAGGGAAGTCTGGGTATTCCAGCTACAACTGTTTCGGCAGATGGATGGATGGAGGTCTGAGGAGATATAAATATGCAATATTTGTTTTTATTCTTACTTATTACTGCTTAACAGCAAATATTGTCTAGGCATGGTCCATAAGATGTCCGATAATATTAGTCGGCCGATGCTATCAACCCGATGTTAGCATAGTTAACTGATAACACAATACCTGTGTCTTCCCATGCTCTGATGGTTTAAAGGTTCATTTTGTCTCCTAAATTTAACGCTGTTTGTCTAGACGGGAATTCTTGCGTGAATACTTGAGATGTCTGTTCCGATATTATCGAAATTACGTAATATCACTAAGATCATTATCAGTTTTTTCTTTCGAGAATGGATATCTGATAACACAATACTTGGGTTTTGCCATAGTTGCATGAATCATACCTCAGATTTTGAGACATTTACCTCAATTTTGGGGGACACCTTTATCGTTATTGGAAATTAGGAGTTTGGACAATAAAGGCAAAATCAGATATCAGCAAAAGTTTTATATCCAACATCCCTAATAGGGTTAAAGAGCTTCATTAGGCAACTAGACATGAAGTTTCTCTACAAAATGTTTCCAGTTTTTTATCAACTTCTCCAAGACTGTCACCAAAATCACACTGTTACCACCTCAGTGGTAAA
>JAFBJS010020220.1:346973-360228 GCA_016785265.1 Paraplagusia blochii
GAGCACTTGGACATGAAATAAAACTTAATTTTCAGTTAAAAGCTCGATTTCCATTCAAAAATAATAATAAAAAAGTTTTAAGTTCAAACGAACATTAAGTGTAATTAAATGTCCAGTTGCTCAACATAACTTTTTAACTTTTATCGACATATATGCAATGTCCGTTCTGGGCCCTAGGGGGCAGAAGTTTAGAAAGCTGAGGGTTTTTTGTTTTGTTTTTTTTCACCAGGAAGAGCTGTAAGAAGAAAAGTCCAGCTTTAAACACTGAAGAAATAAATGTTAAGTCTTACCTTCGAGTGACCGTTGTTTTCTTTTCTTACGGCAGTTTAAAAAAAATAATATTTGTTTTAAACTAATATTCGTTTAAACGTAATGATAATATTAACGTATCTACGCGCTGGTGGATAAGAGTGTTTTGATTCCAGTTTTGGGTCAGAATTCGCGGAGGGCGAATTCTGAAGGCTCCTGTCCGTGTCCGTCTCTGTCAGTGTCCCTCGGTGTCTCTCGGTGTCTCTCGGTGTCTGTCCGTCTGTGTCTCTTGAAGCTGATTCGTTTAAATCGAAAGCTTTTATCGGACGGAGAGAGGGAGTGAGCCCGGAAGTGTGTCGGTAAGTAAATATCTCTTTATGACGCCCGCACTTTTTAAACTCAGGTTACGTTGACTTCAACGCGGTCTTTGCTGTTTTATTTTTTTACTATTCTCATATTACAGTCATTTATAAACATTGCTCTCTGTTAGTCTAAAACAGGCATGGGAAAACTATGGCCCGGGGTCCGGATGCGGCTCGTTGAACCGCCAGTCTTATCCAACTTAAATATTTTATTTTATAATTATACTTCTTTTATCCCTGAAATATTGCGTTTCCTCAGTAGATGACGTCATAGAGCGTATAAGAAATGTAGGATTTTAGGTTTTATATATGTGTTTTCTACATGCCCACTGTCTTAGTTGCAACGAACAATCCATTTTGTCCAATTGACCAATTGTGGCCTGCTAGTCAAATTGTTTGCCCATGCCTAGTCTAGAACATTGACGTACAGAGTTTAGAAAGTTTTAGGAACCGATGATGTAGCTACAGCTACCGCTACAGTCACCTGAGGTGAAACATTTCTAATGTCCCATGAAACAGTCCTGGTTGTGGACGGTTCGCTACTAATAATCGTCAATAAACCGAATGACGTCTCCTGATGAAACTCACTCAAAGATTTGTTCTTAGAGAGAACAAATCTGGCTCCCAGAGTGATTCTGATTCTCGGATCTACCTCAGAGTGGGGTTCACTCAAAGATTGGTTCTTATAGCTAATTTGATTCTTGGATCGGTCGTGTTCTCTCGTTTTTAGCGCGAACAAGTCTGGTTCTCTGAGCAAATCTGACGCTGAGAGTCGGCTCTGAGTCTGTTTGTTTTAGCTCAGTGGGTTGAACTCAATTTCCTAGTGGGCCACAATTAACTAAATAAACTAGCATGAAGTCCCAAACCAGGCTCAATATACAGTATATTGAAAAATAAATTGTAAATATTTCTCCTAAAATGCAAGGGCGGTGCTATAGGGTCTCTTGGGGCTCCTGGCAAAATATTGTTGGGCCCCCACCCTATCAGTGCCTGAAGCAAATGAAATTTTGACCCCCTAGTGGCCAGAGCCTGTGTCGCCCCTGATTAAATGTTGATTTTTTTTTTTGGTAACATTGAATCTGGAACAGCCTCTTCATTTTATCAACATATAAGAAATTAAATCAGAAATAAAACCTTTTTGCCTTCAACTGTAGCCTTTCCTGATCCTCCTAGATCCCAGATCCAGATCCTTAATGTTTTAACAACAACAATAAAAACAAAATGTCTCTCTATAACAAAGACCATGCATCACTAATACTACAAATACTGGTGGGTCAACTCTAGTCTTGCGGGCCAAATAGAATTACACTACGCGCCAGATTTGGCCCCCGGTCCCTAGTTTTAAGGAGAACGAACTAAGGACTGAGAAGAATGGATTTATTCATTTTATTATGTTGTTTTCCTCTTTTAAGTATGGTCTCCACCTGGCATTTTTTTTACAGTTTATGGGACGAAGTTCTACGACGTCGTCTCCATGTCTACATGTGTTGACGTCCACAGGCTGAAGAGAAGTTCTCTGACATGAAGGAGAGCAGAATAAACCAGCAGTGTTTAAAAGCACTGAGGGAGAGACTTGATAACTTCACCACTTCTGGTAGGTGGGATTTAAATATTACTGTGAATTTCTTATTATATTTCCATTTCTTTTCGTTATTCTTCAAGGCTGATATGAATCTTTTCTTGTTGTTTTGTGTTCTCAGATTATCATGGCCTCAAAAGCCCCGGTCTGACTTGTTACTTGAACAGCGTTCTTCAGGTGTTTTTTATGACGAAAGACTTTAGGAGCGCCATCTACAGGTGATTTTTTTTCATGTTTTTCGGCATTGTCGTTGTTTAAATTACAGCTGTCTAAATTTAGAGCTGGAGTCGAAATAGAGACGAGCCTGAGATTGAGCTGAAATTGGATTTAGACATTAGTCATTTTAGAATAGGAAATATGGATTGTTAAGAATAAATGTATTATTTTTTACCTTGAATTAATTAAAAAGAAACAATAAATTTGATGCAGTCAGAAGGGAAGACGACTGGGACTGAACATTCGCAGGTCACATTAGTTCTGAACTGGTTTAAAGTGACATCATTTCTAAATAAAAATTGTTAACAATGATAATGATTTACTTATGAGAATCAAACTGGTCAGTGAAAGGATATTATTGAAATGTAAGTATATATATGCAACAAAAAGCATATATTTATATAAATATGTATACGAGTATATATGTTTATATATATGAGTATATATGTGTATATATATACATATATACGATTAGGTATATACGAGTATGTATATATATATATTGTTTTATTTGCATATACTATGTATATGTGTATATAGATATATGTATGTATGTATATATATAGTTACATATGAGTATATATGTATATAGTTATATATGCATATATGTTTATATAGTTGTATTTGCATATATTATGTATATGTGTATATACATATATGTATGTATATATATAGTTACATATGCGTATATATGTATATATGTTTATAGTTATATATGCTTTATATTACATAAATGGACATAAAGTGAGGCCTAAAGAGCAGTAGAATGTTAAAAGTGATCTAAAACAACTTACAGAAAATGTACCTTTCATTATGACGAGTTAATCAGGACAAAAATACAGTGTCATACTATCATCAGGTTATAAGTAAAAGTTAAAGATTAGCTCAAATAGCTGAGTAAATATCAGTTGGCCAAACAAATACTCCAGACACTGATGAAGTACAACTACCCTTCCTAAAAGTATTGTCATTCATAAACAGAGAGATGAGTTTTAAGGTGATCTGAGGTACAAGTTCACGTTCCTTCGTCACAGGTGCTGCAGCAAAGAGTGCACAACCTTGGACGACCACTTGGGTGAGCTGTTCCATGGTCTGGAGAGGAGGTTGGCCAAAACCCACGACATCACCAAAACTCTGGGCATCGTTGATGGTGAGTTTGGATCTGGGTTGGGTCCACTCCCTTCCAGCCTAAAGGATTCTGGGCGGAGCCTGTTCTGACCCATGTGTCTCCCACAGTATTAGAGCAGCGTGATGCTGCAGAGTACTTTGAGAAGATTCTGCACCAGACCAGTCCAGAAGCCTCCAAGGTAAGGACATGTCAGAATCTTCAACTACATTCTACAACTACAGTACTACAGGAACACAGTACTTTATTTTGAAAAGCTCTTTATTGTAGCAAAATCATTTACCTTGCAGTTTATGGTGTATATGAAATATATTTCTGAGGTAACAATGACCTCGGTCCTACCATATCAGTCAGTCAGAATCAGAGACATAGAGAAGACAGATTGAGATGGTTTGGACATGTCCAGAGGAGGGACAGTGGATACACGTTGGTAGAAGAATGATCCTAGAGATGGAGCTACCAGGTAGGAGACAAAGAGAAGATTGATGGATGCAGTGAGGGAGGACATGGAGATGGTTGGAGTCAGAGTAGAAGATGGAGAGGACAGGGGGAGATGGAGAAGGAGGATTCTCTGTGGAAACACCTGAAAAAGTAAATCTTTTTATGAAGGAAAATCCAAAATGGATTTGAATCACATTGTGTTCCTTAGAGTTGATACCAAAACTCTGTATACTGAAGTTACTCTTTTTATACCAATCTCCAGTCTTAGGTCAAAATTTTTGTTTTGACAAATCCATATAAAGTGAAACCAACAAAATAGAAAAATATATTTTCAGTCGACCGAGTTAAGGTTCCTGTTAAGTTCAGAGACAAAGGGCAGACGTCACACTTTATTGTCTATAGTCTTGTACTGTGTCAAACAAAAACAATCATTGTTGTAATACCTTTTCTTATCTCTGATCAGAATCAGCCTCAGTAGGAAACAAGCAGTAACCATAAAGACAGGCGTCTCAGAGTCCATCTGCTGCTCAGAGGTCGTCAGCTGATCAAATTGGACGCCCAGACAACACATGTCTGACTCCTGTAGCTGAAGCTGCTTTGTTTGTTGTTGACCAGTTTTCTCTATGTCTTTTGGAGATGTGCAGTGAGGCATGGTGGGAGATTTTAAAACATGTTAGAGGACGGTGGTGAGACCAGCCTTGATGGATGCATTAGAGACACTAGGAATAGACAGAAGACAGGAGACAGAGCTGGAGGTAGAGGAGTTAAAGATGCTGCTGAGATTCTCTTTAGGAGAGACAAGGATGGACAGGATCAGGAATGAGGTGATTAGAGGGACAACACAGACAGGAAGGTTTGGAGACAAAGCTAGAGAAGACAGATTGAGATGGTTTGGACATGTTCAGAGACAGTGGATACACGTTGTCCCTCTACACATTGGTAGGAGACAAAGAGGAGATTGATGGATGCAGTGAGGGGGGACATGGAGGAAGATGGAGAGGACAGGGGGAGATGGAAAATGTTGACTTCCTGGAAACTCCTGAAAAAAGGAACAAGCTGAAAGAAGATTTTCACACCATCCATTGTGAGCTGACAGTCATTTGTCATAACTTTTCACACAACTGAGACAAAACAGTCAAGAAATCGGGGCCAATTTGCAGAGTGTCCTTTCCCTCAGCAGCTTATTTTCTCTTCTAGATCTTCAAAGGTGAGCTCCAACACAACGTCACATGTCTTAAGTGTAAGACCTGGACAAACCGCAGGAACTATTTCTGGAGTCTCCCTCTGGCTGTGAAAAAGTCCCCTCCTCACCCCTACAGTGTGGTTGGTTTCACTTTTTTTTTCCATAAACCCAGCTGTCAACAAACATGGTCCATAATAATCATTTATCTTCAGGATAGAGGCCTGACGTTGTTCTTCAGGGAGGAGAAGGTCTGTGGGGAAAATATGATGTACTGCAACAACTGCAGCAGCAAACAGGACGCCATCATTGTGAGTCAACGTCACATGAAGGGGCAATGACAGTATAGACCGGTGGTTCTCACCTGGTCTCACTCTGGGACCCACTTTTTCCTGTGGTCATTAAGTCATGGCCCACTCTCATAGGATTCAAACCAAGCAAATAAATTTTCTAAAAAAAAAAAAAAAATTAAAAAATCACTTGTTTTAACATGGATATTTTATTCAGCAAAGTGTGCCTTTCAAAATAAGAGATTTTCTATAATATAACACATGCATCACATTATTTAGATTTGTGCCCAGGTGTTTGCAACCCATTCAAAACGGGTCCGTGACTTTTGGGTCGGGACCCAACAGTTGAGAACCACTGATATAGAGCATAGAGCATCAAAATGTCAGTATTCTCTCCATCTTTTCAGTGATATCAGTGCCACCAACTGGCTATATTTCAAGAATATATTTAAAATATACCTTCCCAACAATGACTTCAGTGTCGCCGTTACCGCCAAACAAAAATCTTAAAAAAATGCATATAAGTTGGTCTCGTAATTGACTAAAACTTCTGCCTGCCTCTTTAGTTGAAGGCAACACCGATATACCAGCAGGAATTAAAGAAAGAAACACAAAGTTCTTCTTCAACACATATGACTATCCCTTAGTTTTCCGGGTCGTCTGCTGCCACCTGGCAGAAGAGTATTTTATTGAGCTTCATTTCCTGCTTTGACAAGCAAAGAAAAATCCATCCATCCATCTTCATCTGCTTATCCGGAGCCGGGTTGTGGGGGCAACATTCAGAGGAGGGACACCCAAACTTCCCTCTCCCTAGACACTTCCTCAAGCTCGTCTGGGGGGATCCCAAGGCGTTCCCAGGCCAGCCGGGCAACATAGCTCATCTGGGAGGATCCCAAGGCGTTCCCAAGCGTGTCCTGGGTCTCCTCCCAGTGGGACATGACCCAAACACCTCCTGTGGGAGGCGTCCAGGGGGCATCCGATGTAGATGCCCAAGCCACTTCAACTGACTCCTTTCGATGTGGAGAAGCAATGGCTCTACTCCGAGCTCCTCACCTTATCTCTAAGGGAGCGCCCTGCCACCCTGCGAAGAAAGCTTTTCCGCCGCTTGTCGCCGGGATTGCGTTCTTTCGGTCATGACCCAAAGTTCATGACCATAGGTGAGAGTAGGAACGTAGATTGACCGGAGAATTGAGAGCTTCACCTTTGACCTCAAGAGGTCTTGACAGTGTGATTACTTGACAGAAAATGACATGGAATCCAAATCTTTGCACAGATTTGGGCTTTTAAAGGATGTGGTCTTAAACTTTCCATCAGCTGATGAACAGCCTATTTCATTGAAATTGTTCTTTTCTCTACTTAGAACATTCTTAAGATACAACAGTACAAAATGCTAATTCTTGCAATTTCTTAACTGGTCTTTAGATTTTCATCAGGAGTGTATATAATAGTTCTTAGCCCAATTAAGTGAACCACTAGTGATTGTCTGTGGTTCGATGCAGGGTTGTTCAGTGACACGACCACCTCAGGTTCTTACGCTGCTGCTGAAGAGATTCACCTTTGACTTCAAGTCCAACTGCTTCGTCAAGCTTCACTGCAGCGTGGAAGTCCCAGAAACGCTCCACCTGGAGGTATTTCATACGTTCACCTCTTACTTTCTGTGCTGAATACCAGTAAAATATTATGGAATTATTGTGTCTCTGTTCCTCCTAGAACTCTAGGTACCAGCTGTACGCCTTAGTCAACCACTATGGTTCCCTGACCGCTGGACACTACACCTCACAGATCTGGTCCTTTGAAACTGGTGAATGGTATAGTTTCAACGACAACATCGTGGAGAAGGTCAGTCGACCGTCCTTGTCTTTTTCTTTGTCCTCATTCGTCTCGTCCTTTTTTGTGGCCTACATTGGCCTTTGTTTTCCTCGACATACAAGTAACCTGAAATACAAGAATTCCGGGATTGGAGCCAGCCAGTGCGCTAGATTGGGTAGTGAGATACATATTTGAGATACAAGCAGTGGCAACAACGTTTCTGTATGTGTCGTCGCCCTGGTTACCTTCCTCTGTTCACTATTGTCTGTGTTAAATTTTATATTTACAACAAATGTGTCATATATATATATATATTTAGGCAGAAAACAGATTCATTTTTTTAGTCATTTTAAATGGGAAACATTTATTTAAGACAGTGTTCCCCAACCTTTTGCGCCACGGACCGGTTAAATGTCTCGTACTATTTTCAAGGACCAGTTTTTAAGTTGTGGCAGATAAATACCCCTTATTTCAAGTAAATTTTCAGTGTTCTGAAATATTTTCCTACCTATAAAATCTTCCTACCCTGATTAACTGTGCATGGGCACAACAAGGATTTCACAGTCTATAATTTTCTGCTACCAGACCAGTATACAAGGTTAGAATCTCGTATCAATGACTCAATGACGTCATTTTGAGTTTATTGTTGTTGTCTTCACTGAGAAAATATTTCCTGATCAAATATAGTTGCATTATTGATGATGGAATCCTAGCCATTCTATTGGTCAGTTCTTTTGTTGATATGGGTATGGATCAAGTGGAAGGAATAGACAGATGGGGACAAAAGGAGTCATTATTTCTCTGAGGCCCGGCACCAACTCACCCACGGACCGGTACCGGTCCCCAACCCAGTTGTTGGGGACCACTCATAAAGATAGAAGGGAATCCAGCCACAGGCTCGGTCCAGGAAGAAATGACACTCATAACATCTTCTTTTCCCCTGTTCAGGTCCAGAATCCACTCTTTGTTGGTGGAAAGGCCACTCTGAGGTTGGTGTTGTAAAACTCAAGAAATGCAAAGTGGAAAAAAAAGCCCTTAAAACAAAAATATTTTGAAGGCCTGTTTTCCACATTGTCCAACCTGTAAAATCTTTAACTAGAGTTAAAATGTCCCAAGTTGTCAGACAAAAAAAATGAATAAAATGTTAAATGGTGTTTGTTTTGTTTGTGCTCAGGTCAGATTCAGCTTATCTCCTCATGTACAAGAGAGGTGAGTTCAATGTCACTGATCAACCAGGAGACATTTTAAAACGGGGACATTCTTTGATTCTGTCCATCAGAAAAAATGATGACAAATTTGCTTGTTCTTTTTGGTTAAAGACAGAACGTCCTCTGAAGATGCTGACCTGAAAGATGGTTCTGGACCGTGGGGGGAGGTAGAGGGAGAAAGACCAGGAGCTGCAGGAGACCTGGAGGACAGGTTGAGTGTCAGTGGTGCTCCATCAGCAGAGTTTCAAACAGAAGGAAACCTGGATCACATGGATCCAGACTCCAGGCTGAGACTGGGGTGGGATTATGAAGAACACATTGACAACAGTTGTCCAGTATGGACCCACCTCTCTGCACAGGACCAACCAAAGCCCAGAAATTTTTCCTGGGACTTGACATCGATAGACAAAAGTGATCAGCAAAACCTGACAGACAGGTGGTCTAGCTATCAAGAGAAGAACTTGCATGGAGCTGAGAGCAAAGGTTCACCTCCTACAAATGGACACACCAGGCCTGACCTCTCACCCAGCTTGTCCAGAAAACGGCGGGATGCTGAGAGACTTCTGCCAGTCCTCACAAGTGAGAGGAGGAGCCCTCAGAGGAAGGGCGAGTCAAAGAACAAACAAAAACCCTGGAGATAATAGTGTTCCATAGCATCACCATGAGGTTGAATTCCTCAATTCGCTCTGAACGTTATAGAGAGTTGACCATGGTGCCTTCAGATCAAACAAACACATACACACACACACATGCAGGTTTCTTTGGGTCATGGGGACCAACCTTTTGACCATCACTTCCGGGGACCACCTTTTGTAAAAGTCCTATAGCTCTGAAAAAAATCAGGTATGTGTCAAAAAAAGAAAAAATGGGTCAACCTAAATACTACTTGAAAGACTTCCAAAGTCACGATTTCAATGTTTACTAATGGGGACATTTTAGAACAGACATAGGCAAACTATGGCCCAGGGGCCGGATACGGCCCGTTGAGCTTCTCAATGCTCATACATGGTTTTAGAAATGTAGTACTTTAGGTTTATACATGACTTTTACATGACATTTATCTTAGTTCAAACAAACGATCCACCTTTCTGCTGTGGACTTAGCCCTCGCGTCCAATTTTGGGACCAAATGTGGCCCGCAAGTCAAAAAGTTTGCCCATGCCTGATTTAGAATCTGGTGGATGCGGCTGGTGGGGACATTATTAACATAATATATGCATTACATTTGCATAATTCGCACAAATGCTCATCTGACTACTGGGGACCTCACAACCACAATATACATACATTATTGCATATTACTAATAGCACAGTAGTAGTCTGTAATATAATTTATTTTGTTTTGTTGGAAGATACAAGATGTGAAAACTAGAAATTAAAACAAAATATATATATTAAAAAAAAATACACACAGTCGGGATTCTTGTATCATGTCCAACAAAGCTGCCCAGCCGGTCCATCAGCCCGTCCATCAGCCGGTCCAATACCGGTGTCCCAGTTGGGAATTGGAACTGGACGACCATGTTTTCCCCTGATGACAATCCTTGAAAAGTGACTGCGGTCCACATTCTGGTGGGGTCAGAAGTGTCTGATCATAGTACTAGTCTCGCATGAAGCTTTTGGACATTTTCATTGAAGGACATAAGAACAGGAACATTCCACTTCTCTGATACTGTATTTCTGAGCGCCGTTGCTAAGATCTGCTCATTCCACTTTTCCCGATGGAGAACTAGAACCTCAGTATTCATTCTTTACCAACTGGTTGTTATTTGCAATTAAGCCTTGAGTTTTAGGAGTTAGTGAGTTACTCCAACAAGGTCAGTGATGGAACCATAAACGTATTCTTTTCACTGTCAAACCCACATGTAAAGGTTAAAGCACTGACAGGCTCCATGTACTTGGATCTAGGACATCTTCCATGATGTCACTGCTGATTCTTGGCTGATATCCTACCTGTATTTAACAGGTGTTGCCCAACACTGATAATGACTTGGTTCTTTTTTTATTATGTCTCCTGACACGGATTCCTGCCCAGAGTTGTCTACCTATGTTTCAAGGCACATTACCTGAACACAGTTCTTTCCTGGTTTGGTGGGTCGTGATCCTGGTCTTAGTTTACAAACACGCATATGTCGCCACAGAACCGTTCTCGTATGAAGTCCTTGACAGTATGCACAGTGCATGAAGTCTGGTTTTTCCAGATGGTCGTTCAAAAGCTACTAGTTCACCCTTTCCTGACTCCACGACAGAGACATTGTGGACGTAGTTCCCTCTGTTCCAAATGTTCCTCCTTTTGGAACACCTGGGAAAACTTCCGAGATCTCGCCACATCTGAGTTATCTTGGTGAGCACGCTCTAGATTTCCTGCCACCTAACGTGCTTCTCCACTGGATTAAGATGTTAGACTGGACTAGTTGGTGGCTATGAAGCCTGGTGTTGTGGAGTCACAGACAGGGCTCCTCAGTGATGACACATCCAGGGTTTTGGATTTAGTTTAAGGCTTACATCGCTCTCAGTGTCACTTTCACGTGTGGTTTCTGGAATACACTCATCTCCACTTGCTGGTGTAGAATCAAATAATTCATCAGAATCTTCAAGATGTACATCTTTTATCTAAAAAACAAAAAAAAATGAAATTATGAGAAGTATTTAAATTATTACTTTTTATACCGCAGTTTTTATTTTGAAAGAAATGTGAATATAATGAATGTACCAAGTACCTGATCTTTTATACCATCCAAATGAAAACTTACTATGATGTTTTTGTCTTTCTAAGTCTGGGATTAAAACTGTCATTTTGATAATCGATATCTTCCCCTATCTGTAAAAAAGAACAATATAACATAAATAAAATATGAATACTTTTTCTATAAAAGGTAAATAAATATAATTCAAAACATATAGTTCCTTCAATTAAATTCAAAGATCTTGTTTCCTATTTCTAGTGGGGACCAGTTTGTCCATGTATTGTGTGTTGTGGGGGCATTGTGAGTGTCCTAAAGTGGCAGAAAAGTACGCTAGATTGGTGCAGGACATGGACGGCTATAGCAAAACAATGGGGACGTGATTAGAGGGACAACACAGACAGGAAGGTTTGGAGAAAAAGCTAGAGAAGACAGAGTGAGATGGTTTGGACATGTTCAGAGGAGGGCCAGTACATACACATTGGTAGAAGATTGGAGCATAAAGGAATTTATTTTTCAAAGTCAAGATGTCAAATTAATATATTTCTAATAAATTTAAATGATGTCATTATGTAGTGAATATGGTGAAACATACCGCTGTTCTCCATGGGAATTCTTCACCTCCATAGACGTAGGTAATTTCTTCTCCTTCTCTTATATCACTTAAGGCAAACAAACAAAGGTGTGGATCTCAGTTCACCTCAATTTTCTTCATCCTACAGTTAGGACGTCTGGGGTCATCGTCTACGAATCGTCCATATTATCGTCATTATTACCAATAAATAAAAAAATGATAAAACGTGTTAATTAACGCTAGAACACTATGAACGAAAATTAACTTCACTCCAATACGTTACTTTATTTTACTTTATTTAAATTGATGAAAAAAAGGCATTGATAAAGAAAAGCTAATACTGAAAAAAGTCAAACATTTTAAGATCAATATGAAGGAACATCTGAAGCAAAATCTCTGTGAATTACTAATTAATGAGCTAACTTACTGATTAGCTGACGAGCTAGGATGCTAACATCGGAATCATATAACTATTAAATCATATTCAACTAAACTTATCACCGGCAAACATAATGTATATTAAGTTGTCAATACAAAAGTGCTTACCTTGTGTTTCACCTTTCATTCAAATAATAATAAAAAAAAAAGTTGCTAAATAGTTAGCATGGGAAATCGTCTTTATCCACTTCCGGCGGAAGTGAAATGCGACCAAAAAATATGTCGAGTGATTAAATACCCCTGGGCACTAGGGAGTGGGTTTGTAATACATATACACATATGTATATTTGTGTATGTATATACATGCTATGTATATATATGTATATATATGAGTGTATATATTGACATATATACTGTATATATTATATTTTAGGTTTTAAAGGTTAAATCAAAGATCAGCTCAAGCTGATATTCTTTTAATGTTTAAGTTGTAAAGTCATTCAACTTTCCAGCCTGAATGCTTTCGTTTTACACGCGTTTACAAGAAGTCACGTGACCAAACCAAGACTCATCCAATTACATAAACAAAGCATGTTTATGAGTCGTGCTGTGGTGCAGGGCTGTCAGGTGGTTTCCACAGTGATAACAACAGGTGGAAATTATCCTGTGGATTCTCAGAAGACTTTTTCAGATGACCATGTAAACGAAAAAATAAAACGTTTGAATGTTGACCTGTAAAAGTAGGACATGCCTGTTGTCTCTGTCGGTCCTCAGTCATCCAGGTCATCTGATCCAAAAATAGTTACTGTGGATCACAGTGAAACTGAACAGGATGGATTTCTTTAAGTTTACATAAGTTTATGTTTCACTTCTTATCCAAGAGTGTTGTAGCAGTCAGTGTTTCATTTCATATTTTAAATTTTCACATTTCATATTACAGTGAAGATAAAAAAATTAGTTAATGTTTTACTACTAGAGAGGAGAGGAATCAGTCGTAGCAAGACAGAGTCCTTGTGTGAATGAAAGGGAGTGAACAGTGGAATGGTGAGGTCACAAGGAGCAGAGGTGGAGAAGGTGGAGGAGTTTAGATCCTGAGGATCAACTGTTCAGAGCAGTGGAGACTGTGGAGGAGACTGAGGAGAAGAATAGAGTGGAGTCAG
>JAFBJS010020220.1:360253-370308 GCA_016785265.1 Paraplagusia blochii
CTAAGGTGGAGGGACGGTGGAGAGACCAGCCATGATGGATGGATTAGAGACACTAGGAATAGACAGAAGACAGGAGACAGAGCTGGAGGTGGAGGAGTTAAAGATGCAGCTGAGATTGTCTTTAGGAGAGACAAGGATGGACAGGATCAGGAATGAGGTGATTAGAGGGACACAGACAGAGAGGAAGGTTTGGAGACAAAGCTAGAGAAGACAGATTGAGATGGTTTGGACATGTTCAGAGGAGGGACAGTGGAGAGATGGAGCTAGCAGGTAGGAGACAAAGAGGAGATTGATGGATGCAGTGAGGGAGGACATGGAGGTAGTTGGAGTCAGAGTAGAAGTGGAGAGAAGAGGGGAAATGAAAAATGTTGACTCACTGTGGCGACACCTGGAAAAAGGGACAAGTCGAAAGAAGATGTCAATATAATAGTAAAATGGTTAATAATTCAGCTAAAATGTATAACTCTCTGAGCTAGTCCAGATATAAGACCAAAGACTGAGTCCATGTCTCTGTCATTGGTGTTTAACTTCAGGGTTCACTTCCTGGACAAGTACCAGTCCCAGTTAGGGTTTTTGGCAGGTGGAGATGGATGGATGGGTGGATGTTACAATCTCTTTCACATGGAATTCACACACAGTTGATGTTTTAGTCAAAGTCTTTAATAGGTTTTTCACAAACATTGGGTGAATTTTGAGCAGAAAGGTTTTCTTTTGATAATCAAAAGTTGAATCATTGAAAGAGAGAAATACATGAGTGGCAGTGATGAAATCTTTAAAATGATAAAATCTTTATTTTCAGTTCCTGTGCCACACAGGAATGGAGGTTTGTCTGGGAGTCACTCCGGCGCTGCAGGCAGTGAAGTGAGTGCTGGTCTTCAGACACTCGGACTTGACTTTCAGGCACACGAAGCAGAACTCCACTTTGCAGCGTGAGCAGATGATGTTCTTGCAGCCGGAACGGTCGTGCTCCACCCGCTGGCCACAGGTGGGACATGCCCTGATGGACGGACACTTGTCCACTCCCTTCACAAGTGGCAGGTTGGTTTCCTTGCAGTTCTTGAGGATCACCAGAGTGGTGTTGTTGCATTCGTCGTTGTCGCATCGGTCCGAACGTGGGGCTCTGCCTTTCCACGGATTCAGACACTGCCAGCAGAAGTTGTAGGAGGTCTTCTTCTGTGCTCTGCAGATGGTACACACCACGCTGAGGTTGGTCAGATCCTTACGCACCACAGCACTTTCACAGCCGGGACACTTGAGAGTAAAGAAAGACATTATTTTTCTTCTTCTATCAGCTTGTCCCTTTTTTTAAGGGGTTGCCACAGTGAGTCAACATTTCCTCTACATTTCCTCCTGTCCTCTATATCCCCAACTCTGACTCCAACTACCTCCATGTCCTCCCTCACTGAATCCATCAATCTCCTCTTTGTCTCCTACCTGGTAGCTCCATCTCTAGGATCATTCTTCTACCAATATTACCACTGCCCCTCCTTTGGACATGTCCAAACCGTTTGAGACTGGACGTAAACAATAGAAAATATAACAAATGAGCTTCATGAAAAAGTCCAAATTGCCCATGACAAAGTGACGCAGCTTATAGCACGGAGCTTGGTGGGCCACATTTGGCCCACAGGCCTTGAGTTTGAGAAATGGGACCTAATTGCAATTCTTGTTAAAATATAACATGTACAGGGTATATGGCACATGTGTCAAAGTCACGGTCCGCGGGCCACATCCGGCCCGCGAATGAATAATCTATGGCCCGCGGGGTGATATTTGATTAGTATTAGAACCGGCCGGCACGCCACAACCGCCCGCTGTTTTTTGCACGCACATATACTACATTTCCCACAATGCAAGGGTAGCCGCAAACTCATTGAAGCGCAGCAAGGGCGGGCTCGGCTCCATTAGGCGATTAATCAGCGTTCACGGCGGATTTACAGCAACTCCCTCCCCAATAATGACGAAGCGTAAGGTGGACTATGAGAACAGAGGATTTCAAGACAGGTGGGAGGCAGAGTACATGTTCACGGAGTTAAAAGGCAAACCCTTGTGGAGAAAGTATGGCTGTGAAGTAAGAGTATAATCTAAGGAAGCATTATAAAACGTCTAAGAAACACAAACACGAAGACAAGATTGCAGGATTACTGTGAGATTTTGAGAAAACGTTTTCAGATATTTGGTGAACTTGAGACAGAATTTTCTGTTTTTTTGCTCACCTTTTACAGTTAAAGCTTCTGATCTGCCGGTCGACATCCAGCTAGAATTAATTGATTTGCAATGTAATGCAGATTTGAAGGGCAAGTTTACCTCAGAACACAACTCTGTGAAAATTAATCCTTAGTGTGGTGATAAAAAAAATAAATGTGCAATTTAATGTTAGTCAGCAGCTTCACTACAAACGAATATATGGTTGATTTCTACTGTTCATGCAACTTTTTTTAAAACTTTCAGTATGTATTGTATGTGTATGTATGTTTCATGTATGAAGTTTACACATTTATATGACAGGTCAATACTTTCTTCCAACACAAATATGAGGTGTTTCATGAAATGTTTTGTGAAATGATTGTTCATTAAATTTAATTGTTTCTTTACACCAAAACAAAAGAAATACATGATATTTGTATTATTTATAGTGTAGTATGCTATAATTTTAATGGTCCGGCCCGTTTGACATCTACCAAGGCCGTATGCGGCCCACAATGTGAAATGAGTTTGACATCCCTGGTATATGGTATATCTACCCATGTACATGGGACAAGAGTGTGAAAAATGCTCCTATCCGTTAGACTTGATGATATTAGGGTTAGAATGGCTGTTGAGTTGGCAAAACCTGATCAACAGTTGGCTCTAAGTGCTGTTTCCAAGACGACACTCACTGTTTTGAATTCAAAGTATTCAGCGGCTGCCAGACGAGCCATCTTCTCCTCAAAATACTGCATCTCCTCAGGGGTCAGCACGGCCAACCTGCGCACTTCCTGGTAGGTCCACAGGGCATTGCACCGTACCACGGTGCCTTTCTTCAATGCAGGGCATTTAAATTTGAACTCCCCCTGAAAATGTTTACACAAAAAGACAAATATATAAAGAGAGATTCTCATTCATTTCATTAATGTACACTCAGCATGCCATCTTGACAGAAAATTTCCAAATTATTGAAAAAAGAAAAACTGAAATACCACGTGGTCATAAGCAGTGTTGGGACGCATTAATTGTACCTCAGTAACGACTTTGTATATGTATATGTATGCTATATATGTGTGTAGGTATAATAATATATGTATGTGTATACCTATATACATACACAAAGATAGACAATAATACTAACAAGTATTATTGACATACTTGTATTATATTGAAATTTAAAAAATGATGAGTACAATTATTTCAACAAAAAGAAATCACACACGGCAACAACTATTACCTAGCAATACTACTTATATTAACCTATTTATTTAACATCCTATAATTCCTGTCCCTTTTCATTTCTCTTTTGTTCAGTGCTGTACTGCTGCTGGTGCCTTATCTATCTATCTGTCTATCAGTAACTAAGTATAAGTGTAATATAAGTAACTAATTAACTAACTAACTAAACAACAACAGAAACTATCAACAACTACCAATAATAAGACTATAGGAGGTAGATTTTCTTTTAGAATTAAAAAAATATAGTGTCTCTCGTGTGGGACAACAACCTGATCCAGGAGGCTGCGACACCAGGCAGTCAGAGACTGAGGAGTGACGGCGTGTCCGCAGGACATCTCTGCTCTGAGACATTGGTCTCCTTCCTCCGGGGCTGAGGACAACGACGACAACAGAGAACAGTCATAGTGATGATACAGAAGAGTTAGATCTGGTATCGCTGACACAAACAGATGAAGTCTTGATCCTTACGGTATGGATCCAGAGCATCGGGCTTGTTGACGAACTTCAGAGTGGTGTCTTTGGGGTCGTATCTCTTCTGTTGCTCGTCCGACATGGTTCGGTGTAGGACTCGGTCCGTCAGCCTCTGCCACGACTTTTGAACATTTTCTTCCACAACCCGCGTCTTAGAGTCCTGGACCAACGCCCCGTCAAAGTGAAAGCATGACTTGTTGACTTAAACCGCAGATCATTCCCCGTCCGTCAGAACAGATTCTTCCCGAGCCATCACGCAGTCCACGCGCAACGATCTGTGCGTATCAGCGGGTCCGTCATGGGTAAAATATACCAGGTGGTGGTCAACGGTTACAAAGGACAGAATCTTACCATTGACCTGTGTAACACCGAGGAACAGATGCAGAAAATGACCCTTCTCCAGTTGAAGGAGAAAGTGTCCGAGAGAATGCCGGAGGTCGCAGGTAAAAACTGTGTTCGTCTGTCTCATGTTATAAGTCCTGCCTAAAATGTTATGTCGTTACAGGTTCGGTGAAAGATAAACACAACGTCAACATTTGCTGAGAGTTTTCAAATGTCCATTTGCTGTGTTTTAGGAGAAGACTTCCGTCTGATCTTTACAGACAGGGCCTTGGAAGGAGATCAGACTGTGTTGACCAGCTATGGTATCCAGCACAGGTCCATCATCCAGATGGTCTTAATCCTACCTGGAGGATCCTAACCTTCTGCCCTGGATCTAGAATAGCAGCCTTTCTCCCAGAATTCCCTCATGTTCCTCTCCAACTCCTTGACTCTGGATATGCTTGACTTAGCTAATGTTTACTGGCCATGCAGGAAAAACTCAGAAATTAAGGATTTTGTAACTATTTTGGGGAAATGTTCAAATTCTGAATCGTTGTGTGTCTGCAGGAGTGTGTCTTGTCTTTCACTTACAAAGATTAACTGATTATTTTGACCTTTCTCTTTAATGTAATCATTGTAAATGGAAATTGGTTTGTTTTCCGCCCTGATATTTTATAATTAATGTCTGTGTAAAGTAAATTCCTAAGGAAAATGGGTTAAAATTGATGTTCAGTGATTGCACCTCTTGTTCTGAGACATTTGGAATTCAAGTCTGATATATTTTAACTTTACAGAAATAAATGACAAATGATAAATGACATTTCTGTTTTGACCACTGATTGTGGAGTTTTGTTTTTTATTCTAATGGTTCATAAATTTAGAATTACAATAGTAATAAAACAACACAAATCTGTAAATAGTTTGTTTTGAGAATTTCAACAATACAATATCTATTTATTTTATATTTTCTCTTTAATCCAAGTAAAGTTCAGCTAAAAGATGGTTGTAACATTGCATATTCTGACAAAATTGAGAACAGTGGAGGTCCATTTCTTTGGGAAAGAGATTTGTGCTGGTACATTGTTGTTTTCTAAGTCAGAATTGTACGTATTTTTGTCTATTCATTGAAATTAAATACCCTTCTGAGTGCGAGAGCGGGCATTTTAACAGTCATATTTCGACATACTTGTAACTTAACTACTCGTTTCTCAAATATTGTTCCCGTTTTAAATAACTAAAAGCCAAATATACTCTGTTTCAGTCCTCAAAATACACTCAAAACAGCGATTCTAACAACAAAAATACACAGACACAAATCACAGGTATAATATATTAGTTATATATTAATAAATGTGTTTTTTATCATAAATGTGTGTTATATTTGTTTGTAAGTGTAAAATAAATGCGGTTAATCACTTTCGAAAACTGCCCGGAACAATAACAATTACAATTTACATACACAGACACCAAATTATTAAAAAATGCTGTGATATAACAGTGTGGTTTTATTTAATTATGTATAATAATATATTTATTTACCTTCGAGACCGACGACAACAGCGCACCACGACGTAATGAAGTGAACTTAACTTACGCAAACAGCGTAAAACGCAATTCCCAATCACATACGAAGAGCGGCAAATTCTTACGTAGCCGAGACTTCGAGAACTTCACAGAGCGTCAGCCACATCCGCGTGCCCGTGTCTCAACCCTAAACTTAGCTCAGCGGTCCGGTTATTTGAATTTTCTAACCTCAGAGCACTGACTTGGCGCAAGATGATGATGTATGACGTTCCTAACGTATTTTTCTGGTTCGTAGATTGTATTTCTAGCTCTTTACGGTCATAACGTCTTAATTTTGACCTGAGTTTTGTTGTTTTCTGTTTCCTCGCTCCAGTAAAGGCATCATTTACAGGAAAGCACTCATGCAGCTGAAAGTGAAAGTGCTGTCTGTGATATAACACACCCAACCTCGACTTGTTTTTCCAACATTCAGCTCTGAAGGACAGGAAGAAGACACCAATAGTCAACATGGACGACTCGAGTCATGACTTCTCAGCAGGTGAGAGTGAACAATGTGTATGACACCATGGTGCAGCTTCTAACCAGAAACCTCTGTCCACAGCTGCTGCTGCTGCTCCACCGTACCATGGGCTGAGGAACCAGGGCGCCACCTGTTACCTTAACAGTGTCCTGCAGGTGTTGTTTATGACCCCAGAGTTCAGAAAGGCCGTACAAAGGTTGGTATCACACTCTGCCAAACAACCTCCCGTGAATGACACACCGTAAAAAGGAGTCAGAGCTCTGAGACAACGGAGATTTTATTTTGAAAAGTCTACTCCTAATATTGACTAAATTCCAACATATTTATTAACATAAAGTAAAACTATTTCAAATGATGAGAAACTGAAGGTTTATAGGTTTACTGTTTCATTAATCTCCCAAAATAGGGACTTAAAGTGGTGTCACAATTCTAAAGAAACAGAAATAAAAATAAGATTAAAGAAAAAGGATAAAATACCAAGTGACAATAATCTGTCAGTCTTAATAATACTCCTTAATTCTTCATTTTTTTGTATCTCCACTGTACAATGAAAATAATTGGGGCACTGGTGGCTTAGCGGTCAAGGGACCTGACTTAGTCCAGAGGGTTTCAGGTTAGAATCCATCAGTTACCAATTTACAACTTTAGGGACGAGGCCCTATGGCAGTGGTCCCCAACCACCAGGCCGTGAACCGGTACTGGTCCATGAGGCCATTGGTACTGGGCCGCAGAGAGATGATGTTCAACTTACACAATTTACGTTTTATTTATTATTTGACTCTAAACAGTGTTTAGAAAAAGGACTGGGCAGGACAACAGGACACCTCCTTGTTCACCTATCACAGAGTAGACATTCTTCTTCTGAGTGAGGATGTCCACACTGTCATGTCTCTTCAATGAGGCAATTCTTCTTCTTCTTTTCCTTTCGGCTTATCCCATTTTTCAGGGGTTGCCACAGCGAGTCAATAATTTCCATCTCACCCTGTCCTGCGCATCCTCACCTCCAACTCCAACCACCTCCATGTCCTCACTCACTGCATCCATAAATCTCCTCTTTGGCCTTTCTCTTCGTCTCTTACCTTGTAGCTCCATGTCTAGCCATGTCTAGCATTCTTCTCCCAATATAACCACTGTCCCTCCTCTGAACATGTCCAAACCATCTTAATCTGGCTTCTCTAGCTTTTTCTCCAAACCTACCTGTCTGTGTCGTCCCCCTGATTACCTCGTTCCTGATCCTGTCCATCCTTGTCACCCCCAAAGAGAATCTCAGCATCTTTAACTCCTCCACCTCCAGCGCTGCCTCTTGTCTTCTACCTATTCCTAATGTCTCTAGTCCGTACATCATGGCTGGTCTCACCACTGTCCTGTAAACCTTTCCCTTCACCTTAGCTGACACCCTTCTATCACAAATCACTCCAGAGACCTTTCTCCAGTTGCTCCATCCTGCCTGTATTCTATTCTTCACCTCTCTTCTACAGTCTCCACTGCTCTGAACAGTTGAGCCCAAGTATTTGAACTCCTCCACCTTCTCCACCTCTGCCCCTTGTAACTTTACCACTCCACTGTTCCCCTTTTCATTCACACACATGTACTCGGTCTTGCTACGACTGACCTTCATTCCTCTTCTCTTCAGTCCAAACCTCCACCTCTCTAGGTTCTTTTCTAGCTGTTGCCTGCTCTCACTGCAGATCACAATGTCATCTGCAAACATCATTGTCCATGGAGACTCTTGTCTGCCCTCATCTGTCAATCTGTCCATCACCAGAGCAAACAAAAAGGGGCTCAGGGCAGATCCTTGATGAAGTCCCACCTCCACCTTAAAGTCCTTTGTCCTTCCAACAGCACACCTCACCACCGTTGTGCTGTTCTCATACATATCCTGCACCAGTCTAACATACTTCTCTGCCACTCCTGACTTCCTCATACAAAACCACAGTTCCTCCCTTGTCTCCCGGTCATAGGCCTTTTCTAAATCCACAAAAACACAATGAAGCTCCTTCTGACCCTCTCTGTACTTCTCCATCAACATCCTCAAAGCAAATATTGCATCTGTGGTACCCATCTCTTCTTTGCTAGTCTCTTCCTCTGGACACTCTCCTGGACCTCATCATTCCACCACCAGGTCTCTTTGTCCTCCTTTCTCTGTCCAGAGGAAACACCTAGCACCTTCATAGCTGTCTCCCTAATGACTCTAGCAGTGGTCTCCCAATCATCTGGGAATTCCCCACCAGAGCCCAACACTGTTCTGACTTCTTTTCCAAAGTCTTCACAACATTCCTCTTTCCTTAACTTCCACCACTTGATCTTCTGCTCTGTCTTCACCTTCTTCCTTCTTCTCACCTCCAATGTCAGCTTGCACACCACCATTCTATGTTGTTTGGCTACACTCTGACCTGCCACCACCTTACAGTCACTTCTTCAATGAGGCAATGAACCCTTAAAAACTGCTTTGTCAATTGGAGGTGAAAAGTCAATTACAAAACAAACCTGTTTCACTGATTATCAACTTTTTTTGCTAATTAAGTTGCATACAATGTTGATAAAGGTTGATTATTATACCTAAAAAATACCAGTTTTATGTCATTTCATTTTTAATAGTGGTATTTATCTGCTGCACCTCAAATCGGTCCGTTAGAAAATTGCCGGTTGACCGGTCCATGGCTCAAATAGGGTTGGAGAACACTGCTCAACTCAACTCAAACAATTCTGTCTCAAATCCTTTAGTGATGTGTCAATGGTTTCTGTCAATGTCAATGTGAAGCTTCTCCAGAGAAAACACTGGAAGTGACCAAATCGATCATCAACTCGAGGACCTGTTTGAAAACCTGCAGAAGAATGTTGGACACACCTGTGACATCACCAGGAAACTGGCCATAGACAATGGTATGGTAATTTAGAGTTGCCCTACAGTAAACAACAACATTACATTATGTTATCACTGTATGTTTCTCTCCACAGCTGTTTGTTGGTCAGTTGTGTGTTGTATTGTGCTGTGCTACAGTAAACTGGGTCAATTTGTGAAGGTTCTCATTCATCCAAAAAGGGTTTAGTTGTCAGCAACTGGACTTCTTCTTGGAGTTGACTAGTGGCTACCCCGACTGGGCCTTCAGCAAAACAGAAAAAAGGCAGAATCAAAAAACCTAAACAATGCGGTTTAGTGCAATAATCTCCATCTCAAGGGACAAGGGACACTCTTTCAAGGACTCAGATGTGCATATTTTGGACAAGGAGGACAGGTGGTTTGAGAGAGGAGTGAAGGAAGCCATCTGTGCCCATCTGGAACAACCAACCTTGAATAGAGGGGCAGGTCTGTGTCATCAATTCTCTGCTTCAGACCATTCTGCCTGGAGATCCCATCCTAGGAAGTTTAACTGCTCATCAATGCCAGAGCAGTCTTTTCTGGATGGTTGTGACCACAACGACTCACATTCACATCTGGACACGCAGAAAGAAAACTGCTCATTAACATCAGGAGCAGTTTCCTTCTTAAAAAGGTCCTTTCTGTCCAGTGGTGAAGGGAGTGGTCTAGAGAAGTGTTCCCCAAACGTTTTGCGCCACGGACTGGTTAAGTGTCTGGTACTTTTTCACGGACGGTTTGTTAAGTTGTGGCAGATAAATACACCTCAATGAAGTTAAATTCCCACTGTTATGAAATATTTTCCTACCTATAAATTCTTCCTACCCAAAATTAACTGTGCATGGGCACAACAAGGATTTCTCAAGTCCACACAGCCTATAATTTTCTCCTACCAGACCAGTATACAAGGTTAGAATCTTGTATCAATGACTCTGC